>OZ026617.1:100242335-100262335 GCA_964020975.1 Hermodice carunculata
CTGCACGAGTTAAAACTTTTATGTCGTCACTCATTTTCTTTTTATTTGGAAAGATTTTGGAGCAGAATATAGTTTGTCTACAAGATCCGTTATTCATTGCTCACAGTCCGTAAGCAAAGTAGTAGTCAACAAAGAACCAAATCTTACAGCAGGGAATGTTAAAACTTCGAATACCAAAATGGACGCATCATCTATAATATAAAATAAGTTAACTTGTCATGTGTGCCAATTTTGCATAAATTGAAATCCTACAGCCTTGTTTATGTTCAATGGATAGGGCTGAATCACAAACCTACGCATAGATGTTGGTCTGGCATCTGTGTGTATACGAGTTTAAAAGATATTTGCAATTTAAATTTGTATATCTACCTAATTTGCATAAATTAAAATTCTACAACTTTGCTTCACTGTTCAATGTATAGGGCTGTATCACAAACTCATAAATTGAAGTTCGTTTGACATCTCAATCTGTGATGGTTTTGATATTCGTGATTTTAATTTTGCATATGGCCTAATTTGTGTAAATTGAAATCCTACAACTTTGCTTTACAGCTCAAAGGATATGGCTTCTTCATAAACATTTGAATCGAAGTTAGAATGGTTTCTCTATCTGAGAAGTTTGGAATATATTAAGCATTTAAAATTTTAATTTCCCCTAATTTGCATAATTACGAACAACATGGCAATTCAATACACAGGTGCACAACTTCACTGGTAGATGAATCTATGCACCAAATATGGTGATTGCAGGTACAGAAGTTTCTTAGATTCCACGAAGACAAATTTGGGTGCCGTGGAAAGAAGGAAAGAACAAGAAAAGAAGATTTCATTCGCAACAAATCTGCCTGGGTGCGCTCTAAATGATAACCGTTTAAAATTCTACACCTTGCCATGGTTCAACATAATCTCAATTTTGTGCATCAGACTAATTTGCATACATTAAAATCCTACAACTTTCGTTCTTGGCTCATTTGATGTGGCCATGTCACAAACGTATAAACTGAAGTTTGAACGGCACCACTATCTATGATAGTTTTTAAGCTATTCAAGATATTAATTTTGAGTATTTGCCTAATTTGCACAAATAAAATCCTGCAACTGTGGTTCATGGTTCATTGGCAGCAGTTATGTCACAAACTTGCAAATTGAAGTTGGAATCATGGTACCTTTATATATAACTGTTTTAAAGTTATTTAAATTTTGTGTATTCACCTTATTTGCATAAATTAAAATTGTACAACTTTGGTTCATTGTATGCATCTATGTCACAAGCCTATTAAGTAAAGTTGAAATGGCACCTCTACCTATAATAGTTTTTGAAGTCATTTAAGATTTATGATAGTTTTTAAGCTATTCAAGATATTAATTTTGAGTATTTGCCTAATTTGCACAAATAAAATCCTGCAACTGTGGTTCATGGTTCATTGGCAGCAGTTATGTCACAAACTTGCAAATTGAAGTTGGAATCATGGTACCTTTATATATAACTGTTTTAAAGTTATTTAAATTTTGTGTATTCACCTTATTTGCATAAATTAAAATTGTACAACTTTGGTTCATTGTATGCATCTATGTCACAAGCCTATTAAGTATAGTTGAAATGGCACCTCTACCTATAATAGTTTTTGAAGTCATTTAAGATTTAAATTTTGTGAATTTACCTGAGTCGCACAAATTACAATTTTACAACTTTGGGTCATTGGATGCGGCTATGTCACAAACCTGCAAATTGAAGTTGGAATAACACCTCTGTCTGTGATGATTTCGAAGCTATTCAAGATTTAAATGTTTCATATTCACCTAAATTACATAAATCAAAATTCTCTAACTTTGGTTCATGGTTCATTGGATGCACCTATGTCGCAAATCCAAAATTGATGTTGGAATGGCACATCTATCTATTCAATGCCCCCCCCCCCTTAGCATAATCTAAAATTCTACAACTTTCATTTACTGTGCATTATACTGGCAGGTGGCACAAACCTATACATGCACATTGAAATTTTGTGTCCATCTACAATAGTTTGAAAGATATATTGTGCTGCCTCTTTTAAAATTTTAAACTGCCCCTAATTTGCAGAGTATTAAACATCATGACTATTCCAAACTGTATACACAATTTCACTGGGTCAGTCACCATGACAAGTTTGGTAGTTTTCAAAATAATAGTGTCCGAGAAAAATTCTAGGCAAATTCGGTCACAAAAGAAAGAAAGAAAGAAAGAAAGAAAGAAAGAAAGAAAGAAAGAAAGAAAGAAAGAAAGAAAGAAAGAAAGAAAGAAAGAAAGAAAGAAAGAAAGAAAGAAAGAATTCACAATGCACATTCCCGAGTAAATCTAATTTTCTATTTAGAACCGAACACGTGCATGTCTGTATGCAGTTTATGGTAGATCATTAGGGTTAACTGAAAGATAGGTCGTAGTTAGGATAGAAAATACAGTCTTGTGATGAGTAGTAGTCGTCAGCATTATATGAGATCAAGGGAAGAGAAAAAAAAAAGAGAATCATTGTAGTAGGGGAAAAGTTCGAAACTAAGAGCGTAGCAAGATAGGTAAAGAGAGTTAGAAGGAAAATAAAGTGTTTAACCGAATGAATAAATGCATTTGAAGAAGTTAAGAGGTCATGGTGTTCCTGTGTGGAATGTATTTTTGTATTCTACCATTTGTGATATATTTTCCTAACATCTCATTATTGTTGAAATCGTATTCAGAAAGGAAATCATCTTTTTCATTACTCATCTCTCACTGTATATGTCACAACTCGGTCTTAGTAGCTGCTGGTGGAACCAATTTTTGTTGTTTTCACACTGGGTGTAGATGTAAATAAATAATTGTGTTTGGTTTCCTGGACCTGCCTTGCCATGGTCACTTGACGAAATATTCAAATTAGCCATCTGCTATTGTCACGTGACCAAAACAATATGGCGGGGGATGCTGAGAAGTGCTCGTCCGGCTGGTGATGCAGAAGGAAACCGTCTGTTTGCAGCATGACCAGTGACACTAAATCCGGTGACGGAGATGGCAAGTCAGCTACATCGTGGGGAAGTGAAATTGGTAGAGACTTGCGCCTACGCAGTAAGCAGATTTTGTGCATATCATTGCCCAAAATAATCCTGTTCGCTGTGAAAGCCCAAGCCAGGGCTCTGGCAGAGACAGCGACAGAGCAAACTGAGCAAGTGTGAGGCCATCTGTGATCTGAGCTGACGAGGAAAAGAGGGAGAGGTGCTGTAGAGTGTAGTGCCGTATTGGACGCTGTTACTGTCATTTTACCATTGACGTTACAGTGGCCGAGCTATTAGTGTGTTACGGAAAACTTAGGAATGTATTAAACCCTACGTCCATTTCCCTCAAGTCAAAGGCTGAAGTTAAGATGGGACTTTTCCCGGTAGAAATAATCTAAATAGAATTAGCATGCAAAATGGCAATGAAAATGATTGGGTTGTTTGTCAGTGTAATTTATTCCCAGGCCCAGGGCAGTCCATCATAAGATCACAGCCACAGGCTAGTGTGGCCCCACACGTATGATAGATTAAGCATCCTTTCATAATCGTACTCTCAGCAGCGCTACAGTACCCCAAGCCTTGCCAAGCTTACATATATATAGGTCCTATCGGGGCCTCGCTTACTCGTGGCACAGTAGCCAACACAACATGCCATTTTTTAAAAACCAGCAAGCTGCAAGTGCCATCTAGCGCTGTCATCCACAGTGTCGACTGTCATGCAGCCAACTGACTCTTGGCTTGCTGAGTACCTGGTTGTTATTGTTGGGCAGGTATTTTTGGGTTCGGTCACAGGGCGACTGCCTCCCCCAGGAGCAACCAGTCACTGCATATGATATATCATTTTTATTGAATTCTGCTCAGTATCTCCACATTTATATACATCACAACTTTAACAGACACTGTTTTGTGCCTTGACTTCAGCATCTTCACCACCCAACACATGTGACACCTTTACAGTCCAAATAATGGGCAATGTCAGGTATTATCAAACTTACTTCAAATTGCATTATATTTTTATTGGAAATAAATGTCAGTCATCTGTAGTTTTCTAATGCCAAATTGTTATCCATAATGAATATAGCCAGTGACATAATAAAGTGGCATCTGAAAAATCAAGCTGCTGACATTATTACCGTATGAATAAAGCAAGAACCACAGATGAAACTGGTGCCCTAATTTATATATTTATTGACTTGTCAGATGGATTTGATGCTCTAGATCATGCAGGTCAGGTTAAAAAAAATTGAAATATTTTGGTGTGGGGTAAAATGCAGAACAGAACCACTGGTTTGGGCATTCCAGTGTAACAGTGTAACTTTCCCAGGCTGGATTTCTTTTCCCCATGGGGAAACTTATCCTAGGATAACTCCCCCGCCTGGATAACTTTCCGTCCATGAGATTTAACTTTGTATTTCACATGGTCATTGAACTGTATCCCAGATAATCTCTGAAGTGTGACGTATATGAGAAATTATTTTTGAGTACATGAAGAATCCTTTCAAACAGATTTTGTGCAATCCAGGTTTAACTTCCATTCTTTTAATTTCCATTTCATGTTTATTGGGTATTTTATGATGCACAAATACAAAAAATACAAGGATCACTCTTATACAAATAGTATAGTCAACTTGCTGTTGTAAATAGATAATTTTTGTGTGAAAATGCCTGGTGTTGTATTAATTGATGCTACACTTATTTTGCAAAATATATTGTCAATGAGAGTACAATTTTTCTCTGAAAACCTAGTAGTTAAAGTTATTTTAGGAAAAAATTATGAGTAATCATTTTTTCAAAAACCTCATTAAATATTTGCTTTTCATTTATCTTAAGTAAATATATTAAAATCACCTAATAACATTATTTCTTTATTAACACCATCAAAAATTCCAAGCATGTGTCTAAATTTCTCCAAAAAAACATTCAAGTTTTCACTAAGATTTCTAGGAGGTCTGTATGTATTCCCCAGTAAAATACTTTTCTTTAATTCACTGTGTAATATTTCAAACCAAAAGGGTTTAAAATTGAAAAACTTCAGAAAAAGCAGTACGCTGCATAAGTTGTAGTAAATACAATGCCCGTTCAGAACCAATTTTGAAAGCTCTCAAACTTTTTAAAAATCAAGACATTTTTACATCAGCAAAATTCAAATTTTATTATAAATTTATCCATAATGATCTACTCATAAGATTACTCTCTTTTAAATTCATCCCAATGAATGAAATAAGCAACTATAACAACAGATATTCTGATAAACTTTTTGTTAATAGAGTCAATAAAATCTTTGCAAAACAGAGTTTAAACTATGATATTCCAGTCACAGTGAATCAAACAGATAGTAATGTATATAAAGAAAATACAAGGTTTTTCCTTGTATATTAAAAATAAATTTTTGAAAAATTAAAAACAGTTGTAATATATATAACTGCTATGTTTGTCAAAATAATTAATTATATTTTCCCACCCATGTTGTGTGTGTAAACTGTTTTATACCTTATAGTTTATTTCAACATTTATTGTTTAAGTAACTGCCATCTATATTGTTTCAAATGTTTAAGGCTTAAAGGTGGCTCCTATGGGAGCGACATGTATTTGTCTTAATAGGAGTCCCTCTAGCCAAATCAATTTATATCATTATGTACATATATCTCAATATTGAAAACATCATAGTATTGATTGGCTAAAATAAATGAGTTTTGAGTAAAAGATCATATGTATATATATACACATTGTGACATATTTAGTAAATTCTAATAATTACTTCATGAAAGTTATATGGAAAACCAATTACAAAGTACACTGAAAAGTAAATCATACTCATTTGAAGACTGTGATAACACCCATCTTTTGTGAAGAACAGCATTTGGATTTTTTTCTTAAGCTATGTAAAAGACTGTCTGAACTGATCATTGCTTGTGACAATCCGTAGATGTATACAAACAGAACCCGGTTCTCTTTCAGTGTTCAAAATAATTTAGCTCAAGACTCTGAAATTGCGTTTGTACGACTGCTCCACCTGAATACTATTGTCGCTCTACACATAGATTAACAAAACAGCTGCATACCATGTAGGATGAATGGGTCAAGAATCAGGTAAAACAGGGACCCACCGATATCAGCTATAATTGGGTAAATTATTTTGTCACTTCATAACATTTATGGATGCATATTTGTCATGATGGAGAATTTTGGGAAAATAATCAACTATTAAATGGTTAAATTGAGGCAATGGTTTACTTGTTATATATATATCATGTTCGTCTTGATTTTCATACCATAAGGGGCTTTGATATACACCATATAGGCCTAGGCCTTGGCAAAACACAGGAAGGGTGCTACATGCACAATGTTACAGTACTCTTCGGGAGAATAGATTAACGGAAAAGTTCTATAACAAGACGAAGTATGCTTAGTTCAAAATGCAGCATCTACTTTGTGTAGGCTACCTGCAGTTTGCAGTACTTAATGCAATGTTTTGCTTTAAAGTTACCATGGTATTATTTGAACTTAATTAACACAAATATCGGATAAATCATAGCATGCTTTGTTGGCGACTTCTTCTCCAGAACCATCATTCAGATTGAGCTGAAACTTGGTGGATATGTTCCATATAGAAGGTTCAAACAAAGTTGTTCATGTGGCACTGCTGTAGATTCCAGACTTGAAATGATTTTTTTAGTTGGGGTACTTATCGGTAAATGCAGCTTTCGTATTAATTACTATGCAAACCAATGGGCATTCTAATGCTAACTCATATTATTGACTTCTTCTTTGAAACCATCATCCAGATTGACATCAAACTTGGTGTTAATGTACCTTGGGTTGGTCTCTAACAGGTTTGGTCAAATGGTCACGCTCCAGTGAATTTTGGATATTTTATAAAAATTTTGTTCTTTTTGGGGGCAAATCTGAAAAATTCTTCGAGGAAACCGCTCACCCTGTTGCTTTGATATCTCACATGGACTCTTAGTTCAGAATTTGTTCACCAGGTGGCACTGCAGTTTTTTTATGATTTTTTTTGTGTGTATTTTTGCTATTTTTGACATCTTTTCCAGGACCGTCACTCAAACTAAGCTGAAACTTGGTGGATATGTTCCTTGTGGAAGGGTCAAACACTGTGTTGGTCACTAAGTAGCACTGCTGTGGATTCCTGATTTTTAACGATTTTTTTCAATTCGGGTACTTATCAGTTAATGCACCTTTTCTATTGCTTACTATGGCAGTCAATGGTCATTCTAATGCATTCTAATGGTCATTGACACTTTCATCTTCCCTGAAGAAATCATCAGTCAGATTCACTTCAAACTTAGTGGCAATATACCTTGGGTGGGTCTCTACTAAATTTCTTCAAATTGTCATGCTCCAGTGATTTTTGGATTTTTTATGATTTTTTTCAAAAATCTTTAAAAAAAGTTTCAATAGGAAAGTTTAACATGGGAATTTCTTGTAATAATTATAAATTAAATAATTTTGGCCAGATTAAATTCAAACTTGTTGGGGATGTGCCTTGGATGGGTCTCTACCAAGTGTGTTCAAATGGTTATGTTCTATTGATTTTTGGATTTTTTTTATGAATTTTTTTTGTTCTTTTTTTAGGCAAATCTTAAAAAATCTTCTCTGAACCACTCACCCAATTGCTTTGATATCGCCCAGGGACACTCCTCACACTTTGTAGAAATGTACCTTTGATAGGTCTCTACATATGTTATTCAAATGGTCACACTGCATTGATTTTTGCATAAATTTTTGGGTAATTTTGTTAAAATAAGCAGATGCATGTCAGCTGAGCACAGGATCATCATGATCCTCTTGTTTGGGACAAGCTTAGGTCAGCTGAGCATGGGATGTTCACGCAGCCCTCAAGTTAGTTCTTTTTTTTGGGGGGGGGGGGGGGGGGCAAATCTTGCAAATCTTAACCTATTTATATAAATCATAATATAAACTGTACACTGCCAGATTTATTGCTGTCCAGTCTTTTTCCATGCATGTGGTGTCAGCAATCGCATATTTGGTTCTTCCTGGATATCAAAGAAGAAACTCGACTTATTCGGGGAGTTTATTTTTGGAATAAAATAACACGGAAGCAGGTGTTGGAAACGGACGATGTGTCTGTCACCCTTTTAATGCAATTTTCTTGGCAATAATACAATTTTTCTCTCGAGATCTATGTCGGTCACCGAGACCGACAGAATTTTGAAATGCCGTCCTCGTTATCTTTTATCGGTAATGTCCGATGTCCGACAGCTTTTCGCACAGGCTGTTTACCAAGTTTGTTCCAATGGTCACCGTCCAGTGGTTTTTGGATTTTTAATGATTTTTTGTGTTCTTTTTTGGGCAAATCTTAAAAAATCTTCTTCTCCGAAACTGCTCACTCAATTGCTTTGATATCACACAAGAACACTCCCTGGGACTTCTAGTTCTTAATCTGTTCACCAGGTGGCGCTGCAATTTTTTTCTAATTTTTTTATGAATTTTTGTGTGTTATAGCTATTTTGACTTCTTCTCCAGAACCGTCACTCAGATTAAGCTGAAACATGGTGGACCTGTAGAAGAGTCTGACAAAATTGTTCACTATGTGGGAAAGCTGCGGATTCCTGATATTTAATGATTTTTTCAATTCGGGTACTAATCAGTCAATGCAGCTTTCTTATTGATTACTATGAAAGTCAATGAGCATTGTAATGTTAATTTACATTTTTCGACTTCTTCTCCAAAACTGTCAACCAGATAACCTTCAAACTTGGTGGCAATGTACCTTGGGTGGGTTTCTACCAGGTTTGTTCAAATGGTCATATGCCAATGATATTTTGATTTTTAATGATTTTTTTTGTTCTTTTTATGGACAAATCTTAAAAAATCGTCTTCTCCGAAACCGCTTACCCAATTGCTTTGATGTCACACAGGAAGACACCTAGGCACTCCTTGCTCTTAATTTGTTCCCCAGGTGGTGCTGCAAATTTAAAAAAAAAAATTTTATGAATTTTTTTTTTTTTTTTGTGGGTTATTGCTATTCTCGACTTCTTTGCCAGAACTGTCACTCAGATTAACCTTAAACGTGGTGGATATGTTCCTTGTGGAAGGGTCAAACAATGTCGTTCACTATGTGGGAATGCTGCAGATTCCTGATGTGTAACATTTTTTTCAATTCGGCTACTTTTCGGTAAATGCACCTTTCCTATTGATTACAATGTAGGTCAATGGGCATTCTAATGCTAATTTACATTTTCGACTTCTCCAAAACCATCACCCAGATTTACTTTAAACTTGGTGGGGGTGTACCTTGGGTGGGTGTCTACCTGGTTTGTTCCAATGGTCATGTTCCAATGAATGTTGTTTTTTTTTATGATTTTTTTTTCAGAAATCTTAACACAAGTTTTAATAGGAAAGTTTAACATGGTAATTTCTTGAAATGGTTATAACTTAAATAATTTTGGCCAGATTTGCTTAAAACTTGGTTGGGGATATGCCTTGGGTGGATCTCAACCAAGTTTGTTCAAATGGTCACGCTCTATAATTTTTTATGAATTTTTTGTTTTTTTACGGGAGCAAACCTTAAAAATTCTTCTCCTCAGAAACCGCTCACCCAAGTGCTTTGATACCATACATAGACACTCCCAGGGACACCTTGTTCCCAATTTGTTCACCAGGTGACCCAGCAATTTTTTTCTAATTTTTTTATGAATTTTTTGTATGGTTTTGCTATTTTTCACTTGTTCTCAGAATGGTCACTCAGATTAAGCTGAAAATTGTGTACTAGGTAGCACTGCTTTGGATTCCTGATTTTTAAGGATTTTCATTTCAGGTACTTATCGGTCAATGACCTTGTTTCTGGGGTCACAGTGCAACATACTACCTCCATTGAACCATTCTTTTTAGGAATGGGGATTAATTTGAGTGGATAGGTGCGTTTTTCATTTCAGCTAGGCGACTGGTGCCAAAGGTTGCAGGTTCGAGTCCCGCTCGTTCCGAATATAAAATATATATTTTCGGCATTTCCTTAATGCTGGTCGATTAAAGTCCCTGATTCTGGAAATAAATGCTGACTCAGTAAAAAATACTGCATTACCGTGTTGATATGGCACTCGGACATAGCTACCTCCATTGAACCATTCTTTTTAGGAATGGGGATTTGGTGGAGTGGATATGTGCGTTTTTCATTTCAGCTAGGCGACTGGTGCCAAAAGTTGCAGGTTCGAGTCCTGCTCGTTCTGAACATAAAATATACATGAATTTTACTCTTCATTATAACTTGAGAACTAATTGGACCTTGATGATGCGCATGTTAGTGTTCTTCAACAAAGGTCAGACTTACTCAGAACATGGGTGACCTTGATCCTTTCCCAAGTTCATAGAGCTGCAAGTGTGATGAATGTCAAGATCAGCTGAGCATGGGCTGTTCACACAGCCCTCTTGTTTATGAATTTTTGTGTTTCGTTACTTGTCATTTCTCCAGAACTGTCTCTCAGATTAAGTTGAAACTTTGTGGATATGTTCCTTTTGAAAGGGTCAAGCAAAGTTGTTCACTAGGTAGCACTGCTGTGGATTCCTGATTTTTGAAGATTTTTTCCTGTTTGGGTACATCAGTAAATGCACGTTTTCTATTGCTCACTATGCAAGTCAGTGGTAATGCATTCTAATGGTAATTCACATTTTGGACTTCTCTGAAGAAACTGTAGATCAGATTTACTTCAAACTTGCAATGTACCTTGAGTGGGTCTCTACCAAGATTGTTCAAATGGTCATGATGCAGTGATTTTTGGATTTTTTATGATTTCTCTCAAAAAATTTTTAAAAAGTTATAATAGGAAAGTTAAAATGTGAATTCCTTGTTGTGGTTATAACATAAATAATTTCGGCCATATTTGTGCCAAACTTGGTAGGGATGTCCCTTTTATAACTGTCTCCTTATTTTTTGCAAATGGTCATGCTCCAGTGATGTTTAGAGCTTGACCTCATTCCCAAGGTCACAGGACAACTGATAAGGAATTTACTGTTCACTTGATAAGTTGAGATCTGTTTTGAGTTAGGAACTTGATGTTGTAGTACTTGTACATGTTAATTTTCTCCGTGAATGTCATGCTTAGACAGTACATGAGTGACCTTGACCTCGTTTCTGGGGTCACAGTGCAACATACATGAATTTACTATAACTTGAGAACTACTTGAAGTGGGACCTTGGTGTTGAGTATCTGAGTGTTCAGGGGTCACATTAAGCGTGCGTCCTGCGTCATAGACACAAAAAATGAAGAAAGGACGCCTGGAAAACAATAAAACATTGTCATTTTGCATCTCGCATGATGCACGCACAAAAAAGCAATGCATTTTATATGATACAACTGCAAATATTACCCCAAACTTAGTAACTTTGCAACTTTGCGGCTACTGTGTTTTGCATTGCCCACCATGACCATGATTATGCATTATACTGGTGGAATCCTCTGATGTTCATCTTTGTATGTAACAAGCTCTCTTATTCCCTAAGAAAAAATATTCCTGGGGTATTACTATAAAAATTTATGTCATTTCACCGCATTATAAATGCGCTGAGAGCATTTCCAGGTTCCTCATTGGGTGGATTTGATGACGTGCCGCTCACTGTGCAATCAAACTCGTTGTTGCCCATACATGTGCCTGTCTCATGTCCGCAATGTCTGGGAGGAATAAGTCGTATTAAACTAAAGATTATTGGACCAAGATGTTAAATTTTCACAACATATTTTCACCAAAAAGACTTCCATCAAACAAATCTAGATACAGATAAAGGTACGAGGGAAAATACCTTACAGAAGGCAAGGAAAATACGCAGATTAGTCACTGCACGGTCACACGTGGACGAAGCGAAGATTTGCGTAATTCGATGTGATTGTGATCATGTGTTGTTGATCGCTGTCTCCTATGCGTCAGGTCATTGTTGGTGATTTTTAACAACATTTTGTTGTTTTGATTTTATTAAATTGTTTGAATTGAACAAATCTGTATGACAGAACAAGAAAAAAAATTGAAATTCATGATCGCAGGCCGAAAAAAATATACGTATAACATATATAGCGGAAAACCATGCCTGTGACAGGCTGTGTACACTCGCTTGTGTTGTCTTGCACGGTCTGTACCATGTTGCTTGGTAAAAAAAGTGACACTGCTGAAGGTCAGACTCTTGACACCTCCAACGGCATCAAATTTTTCAGGTAAATTGAAATAGAAAGTGCACAGAAATATAAATCATGAAATTTCTGACCAATTCATCACGTGGAATGAATCACAAAAATAACAGAGCCCCGGGGTGTTCAATATGCATGCTGCTTGTTGTGCAAGAGAGTAAAAAACTGCCCGATGGCACACGGTGTGTGGTATCAGATACTGGCACAGTATCAGTGTCCTAGGGGTTAAGACCACTTCACAAACCATATTTTGGGAGACTAAGGACGTGTTATAGACTTAGTCTCTTGTTAATAGCAGGTCCCTGGATAGAATGAATCCATCCTTGGTACAATCAACAAATTTTAGTCATTAAACACTTTTACATTGGCACATTGGTAACTATTTATTCAATTGTAATTATAATAATGATTTGCCTGCAGTAGCATATAGACCATATGTTATGTTTGTTTCTAGGCTTAAGTTACCTGCATGTTTTATCTATTTATCATTTTTATGTAAACTCACGCATCACTGTATGTTGATCATACCAAATAAAATCAATCAATCAAATCACACCAAATGAAGTCTAGTTTTCACAATTTCAGACTGGACCCATCGACTCAGTCCATGGACTCACTATTTTTCCTGCAAAAGAAGAAAGATGGGTCCAACGGACCCACACTGAAAAATCCGTAATGTGAACCCTGAGTGTTCCTTCTATAAAGGTCAGACTTACTCAGTACATGGGTGACCTTGATCTTATCCCAAGTTCACAGAGCTGCAAGTATGATGAATGTCTAGGTCAGCTGAGCATGAGCTGTTCACCCAGCCCTCTTGTTTCTTATTTTTTTATGAATTTTTGTGTGTTAAGGCTATTTTCAACTGCCCAGATTCCAGTCAGTAGAGTACAGGATCATCATGATCCTCTTGTTTTTTCTGGCATTGTGAATTTTGATCTTGAGTGAGCATGAAAGGGTAAACTTTGGTGCTGACATATTGGCTTTTATCTCCGAAATGGTATGTTCTAGATTCATGGTTACTTATAAACATGACTAGTAAAACATGTATGGGACTTCTTTTGGTGTAGTTAATTTTGACATGGAGTGACTTTTGTGAGAGAGTACAAGTTATACTGTTACACTTAGCAGGGTTCCCGCACATAATTAAAAGTCATTAAATTTTATTTTCTCTTTATAAGGCCCTTAAAAGTCATTAATTTCTGTTATGTGTCATTAAAAGTCATTAAATATTGATAACCGATGATTGCCGGTCAAAATCTTTGTCAAAAGTCCAAATGCAAGCTGTTGACTGGCTTGGCCATAAAACAGGAAGTTGTAGGTTCGCAAAACACAATTCGCAGAAGACCTCACCTGTCACGCTTCAGCAAATGTCTACCTCGCCTTGGGCAGGAACCTTTGCTCACTGAGCTGTTTATCAGCGTGAACTTTGATATTGTAAAATAGTGTGTTGTGTTATTGCATACCAGAGAATGGGTAAATGCATCTTCAGTGACGTGGCTAAGTGATGCAGAATATACTTTGTGGCTTGCACCTATGGCTGGTGATAAATAGTCCTTCCGTTGCCGGCTTTGCAAGAAGACTCGCAGCTTGGGCAATATGAGAAAGAATGCCTTACGCATGCATGCCGAAGGCCAGGGACACAAAGAGTTAATGAAAGCTGAGAAAGCTAGGAGCTTTGGGAGCAAGATTACTGCCTACACAGCTAACAACAATGCAGAGTTGCAATCGGCCAGCAAAATGGCAACTGTGGAGGCCGTGACTTCATCAAGTGTGGCAGCCAACATGACCGATACACTAAGAGCTGAACTCATATGGGCGATGAAAACCTTATACTGTCACCACTCTTACAATTTCAATGACAACACTGAGGATTTATTTCAAGGCCATGTTTCACAATAGTGCCATAGTAAAATTGTTCACATGTGGCAAGCACAAAACTGGTTACATGGTCTGTTTTGGCTCTGTACCATATTTCAAGAAACAACTGTTGACTGAAGTTAGTGCTCAGAACTTTGTTATCAGGAGACAAAGAGCTCTTTGGAGGAACAAATGAAAAACTTCAGAAAGTATTAGTGCTGCACAGCTTGACATTGAATTATTTGATGCATTGACAGAATACTCATGATTGATACAAGCGACACTGACACTGTTTCAAGATTTACTGTTAAGATTATCACAAGTGTTTCAGTATTACTTGGCATATAATTGATCACACATGACATTTATCATCATTAAATGATGGTGATTAAAATGACAGCCAGTTTTTTTTAAAATGCTTACAGACTTGAGTATCAAGACATCTTGGAAGCCTTGAATGTACATGCGAAAGTTGAAAACAACAATAAATGCATACTTTTTAAAAACAAATTGTCATTAAAAAGTCATTAAAAACAAATGTTATTGAGTCATTAAAAGTCATTAATTTTCAAGGTCTCTAGGTTGCAGGAACCCTGTTTAGTGCTATTTGAATTTGGACCTTGATGTAGAACATGATGGTTGTCCTGAGCAAAATGCCAGACTTAGACAGTACATGGGTTACCTTAACCTCATTCGCAAGGTCACTGGAACCCAGACATTTACGTGAATTTTACTTTTCTTTTTGTAACATGAGAACTGTGGAAGGTAGGACTTTGATGTTGATTTTGTTGGTGGTCCTCTATTTAGGAAAGATTGAGACTGTACATTAGTGACCTTGACCTCATTCTCAAGGTCACTCGGTCATTAACATGAATTTTACTGGTCGCGTGATAACCTGAGAACTATTTGTACTGTGACTTTGATCTTGCACATGGGGATGGCCCTCCATGAAAGTTAGATTCAGAATAGGTCATTTCCAAGGTCATAGGGCAACTTAACTGAGCACATAGTGGACTGTTACAATCCCTTTGGTTTTTTTTTTTTTGTTTTTGTTTTTGTTTTTTTTTGTCTTTTAGACCACATAATAAAAGCACTTAAGATGCCTTATGCAGGTCAAATTAGTGCATCAGGTATGTAATACTTACAGGTTGTCATGGTGGCTGTGATGTTTGTGGTTTCAGCTGGTCGTCTATTCAGCAAGCGGTTTACTAAAACGTCACGATTTGTGGTGTCCAGCAAAGTATGGATGAACACCATCCCCACCCGTGACTGTGATGTACTGATTACGTTCCCAGCCAACACTGAGGATCACGTTCTTATGTGGTTATTGGCACGTCTGCGGCAGCGCACACCGGAATTAGCAGTGCATGTGCGTCACCATAGCAACACTGGAGTGTATGGGTTCTACATGACAGCCACATATGAAAAGTAAGTGTCTGTGCTAAAATTATGTTGTGGCTTTATTCGTGATGATATCTCTCTTTTGAAAGGTCCTCTTCAGGGGTCACATTAAGCTTGCGTCCTGCGTCATAGATGCAAAAAAAGAAGAAATGACACCTGGAAATTAATAAAACATTGTCATTTTGCGTCTCTGTGGATGCACGCACAAAAACGTGGTGCATTTTGAATGAAACAATTGCAAAAATTACCCCCAGTGGTCACTGTGTTTTGCATCCACCATTATCAATCTCATGATTATTTATTATACTGATGGAATCCTCTGATGTTCGTCTTTTTTTATGTAACAAGCTCTCTTATTTGCTAAGAAAAAATATTCCTGAGGTAACCCTCCAAAAGTTTCCCAGAATGGGAATGGATGTACGTCATTTCACCTCACTATAAATGTGCTGAGAGCACTTCCAGGCTCCTCATTGGGTGGATTTGATCACGTGCCGCTCACTGTCCAATCAAATTCATTGTTCCCCATGTGCTTGTCTCATGTCCACAATGTTGGGAAGGTACAAGTCTGATTACGCAAAGATTATTGGACTAAGATGTTAAATTTTCACATCATATTTTCACCAAGAAGACTTCCATCGAACAAATCTAGACCCAGATGAAGGCACGAGTGAAAATTTATTACGGACGGCAAGGAAAATATGCAGATAAGTCATCGCAAGGTTACATGTGGACGAAGTGAAAACTTGCATTAGCCGGCCTAACACGATGTTGTTCATCACTGTCTCCGATGGGTCATGTGGTTATCCGGTTTTTTAAACAAAATTTGGTTGTTTTGATTTTATTGAAATGTTTGAATGCAACAAATCTGTATGACAGAACAAGATAGGAAGGAAATTTATGATCGAAGGCCTGAAAGAATATATAGCGGAAAACCATGCCTGGGTGCATGCCCGTGACAGGCTGTGTACACTCGCTTGTGTGTTGCACGGCTTGTAGGCCTACCATGTTGCTTATTGAAAAAAGTGACTGCACTTAAGATCAGACTCTTACACCGCCTACGGCATCAAATTTTTCAGGTTAATTGAAATAGAAAGTACACAGAAATATAAATCATATAATTTCTGACCATTTCATCACGTGGAATCGATCGCAAAAATAACAGAGCCCAGGCATGTTCAATCAGGCATGCCGCTTGTTTTGCAAGCGAGTTAAAAAACTGTCCAGTGGCACACGGTGTGCAACACCAGATACTGGCACAGTGGTAGCGTGCTAGGGGTTAAGCCCCCTTCACAACCATGTTTTGGTAGACCAAGGATGTGTTATAGACTTAGTCTTAATAGCAGGTTCCTTGGTATATTGAATCCATCCTTGGTACAGTCAACAACTTTTAGACTTTTTTACATCAAGTTGGCATATTGGTAACTTTTTATTCAATCTTAAATTTTATAATAATGAGTTACCTACGTGAGCATTCAGACCCTATGTTATGTTCGTTTCTAGGCTTAAGTTACCTGCATGTTTTATTTATTTATCATTTTGATGTATGTTGATTATACCAAATAAAATTAATTAATCAAATTACATCAAATGGAGTCCAGTTTGCACGATTTCAGACTGGACCTATCCATTCAGTTCATGGACCCACTATTTTTCCTGAAAATGAAGAAAGATGGGTCCAACAGACCCATACTGAAAAATTCTTAATGTGACCCCTGCCTCTTATGGGAGTCCACCTGCCTTATGTGACCAGTTTGACTGTACAAAAGCATCTTCCAGGGATAAATTTGTGTCCTTTGGAAGACCACCTGCAAAACCTGACCAGTGACCACCCAAAATGACCCCCAAAAGACCACTTATCCTCTCAAAAATGCCTCCATTTCAGACAAAGCAAACCTAGCTATTTTGTGCAAAATTGGTATAATAATTTGACAAAACTAGTTTGCAATTCCAAAATAAGTTAACTTTACAATAGCAATAAATGAGTGAAGACATGACTGCAAGATGGAGTGACGAGTCATAAGTGTACATCAGTCATGTCTCAATCTAAATTATACGTGAGAATTCAAGGTAACGATTTAGTTGTTAGGCAGGTGATGCAGGAGTCAAACCTCTTTAATGAGACCACCTGCTTTATGTGACACTTCTTAGATGGTACTAGGGGTGGTCTCTCAAAGGAGGATTGCTGTATTAGGTATTAAGTTGTTAGATGTCAATGGAAATTTTGCATACTGTGGATGTTAAGAGTGAGATATTGTACATACCATAGGCACAAAGTTCAACAAAGGCAAGTTTGATTTAAAAGTAATTTATTCACTAAAATTACAATTTTTCACTGCATATTGCTAAGATGTTGTAATTTGGAGAAAGTGCCATTTTGCTGACAGTAAGAGCAGGATGCAGTGTGGATCAGACTCACGACCAACTCACAGCTCAAGGAAAGTCAGTAGTATTGAAGATGAAGTGTCCAACTTTTTTGGTGCATACATTTTCAATTTGAGGCCCAAACCTGCCAAATCAGGCAAGATATATCAAAATGAGAACAATTTTGTGCTGTTCTAACAACTCTCTGCAACATATATAGCAGGTAATGGTAGAAACATGGGGACACCCTCCCTCCCCCCCCCCCCCCTTCTAAATTGGCTGTCACATTATGGGGTTGTACGCCCGGCAATCAGCACAGTGTAATTTGGACGTGGCGCCATTTTTGGGACTGCTAAAACCACCATTATAGCCAAGGCTGATAGATGGAGCCAAGGTTTGTTGTAAATATGTGGGAAGTATCCATCATAATGGATCCTTTGGGCAGGGAAGAGTTTACATCAGGAATTGTCATACAGGCCTAATAATGTCAGTAGCCCTTTTTTTTCTTGACATGAAAATCACCAAGTATCACAGAACCAAGGGTGCCAGCATTCAAAGTGTCATTTCAGGGACAAGTATTCAAAACTATTCGGGATACAAAATAATTAACAAAGAATATAGCAGCAAATATTCAATTCGGATAAAAGACACACACCGTAAATTGGTCAAATTTTCAGTTTCAGCGACTGTCCCTGATGATGAGGGACAGTGGGCATCTCTGCAGAAAGTGGTATTTTGAGACAGGTACATGTACCTTTTTTTTAACAGTCTGGGACTACTGTGTCAGTATTATGATCCAGAAATTTTATACATGTGCAATTTACATGTAAGCAGCAAAGACTTTTGTCCCTGTTTTCTTACCAAACTGTAGAAGTTGGACATTACTTGGGGTTGCTGGAATTAGGGTGTTAAATAACAGTTGTACCTGACCCGAGGAGCAGAGTACTCATCCAGGCCCAAACTCTGTATATTTGAATATACTTGCAGACATAAATGCTCCTGTTTTATCGGAAATATTCTCCTTGCTTATTGTCTGATGAAAGGGTAATATAAGGAAGCCTATTAACACAGGAGTGTTTTAACCCTTTACCCCTTGAATTAAGACTGAGTCAACAGCTTTCCTGGGGCATATGATTTTGATAGGTCTCATTTACAATTCTCAGTCAAATTATTTTTCACTGCTGTTGAAACTAGTTAAAAACACTGCAGACAACATTTGACCAGCAGGCAGTTCAGGTTGGTGTAAGGGGGGATGGGCTAATACTTTGTAATTTTCCATGCTTAAGTGCTAAATATGATCTTAAGTTACCGTGTCACCTTATTACAATACAGCATGTTTACCGCAGTGCATCTTGGGAGATGGCCAAAGACAAACTCAGCTGGCAGTTCAGACTCACAGTGCAGTAGTATGTTAGATGCAGTGTTGACTCTTGCCGCCATTGAACTTAACCCCCTGACAGCACAGCCATCGTTGTAGCTCTACCTTAGAGTTGTCTTCTACTATTGCAGAAGGTAGTTACGAGGACATTAGCCACACTGCGACCACAACCATGTTATACTATATGCACTGCTTTGACCTTGTCTCCCACAATCCCCCAAGATGCACTGCGGTAAACGCAGGTGCAGGTCCAAAGAACTTAAAAGGAAACAAACAAAAAGACATTAAAAAAGAAAAAAAAGGGAGTAAGTTACTTATTTCTTGCTTGTGCTGTCTGGTAAACATAAATCAAGGAGAGATCTGTGATCACAGAGCAACCACTTAAGTCTTACCCCCTCTCAATTCTTGAAGAACTGTCCTTTTGACAGTTTCATATGTCATTGAGAAAACAGAGAGTCATAGTTAACCATTTTCAATGGGCAGGTCCTTCTTACTTTATTAGGCTGTGCACAAGTGTATGGAAGTTCTAAGAAACTTTAATATGCACCTTTCAGTGCAAACCAACTGAACTTGAGGCAAGATTTGTAGCAACCATGATCAGCTTGCTGAGGCAGCCAGATGCACGGGTCACTGGCTACACCTTTGACCTAAGCCTTTGAAGTCTGAGAGTCACTGACTGGTCTTTCTCAAGCTCTGTGTACATGTCTTGGATACAAATTTCACAGAATACATACATATAGTTTCTTTTTGCAGCCATCATTCATAATGAATAACTATTAAACAAACTGATTGCACACACACACACACATACACACACACACACACACACACACACACACATGTGTGTG
>OZ026617.1:100263535-100289535 GCA_964020975.1 Hermodice carunculata
TCAAGGAGGACTATGGGGGCGGCATTAAGGAATTTGTTGTTGAGGAGCAAGACTTGTTTGTGGGTGTGGATGAATCTGGCAGCTTCCTGACCAGTCAGGAGAGACAGAGCATTGTTCTTCACATGCTCAACAACCTGCGGGCAATAGATGGTGATCAGCTGCAGAAAATCAATTTTCTGGAGGGCCAGTCTATTGGTGAGTGCAAATTGGCATGGTGTGGAGCAGATTACCAACTTACACGCGAATATGTGACCGTTTGAGTGTGCGAGTTTGAGCCTTGTGTGGCAGGCCATGAGCAGAATGTACAGTGAGGACAGTGGTTGACATGGACCATTCTTACAACCTAGGCATGTTGCTTATTTAATTACAGACCTGTACAATGCCGAGATGAACAAGGATGCTTTTTAATCAAGATCTGTCTTTTATTACTCTTAAGTTTCAAAGTTTGGGGATAAATTGACATAGAAACTACAAAGAAATATAAATTTCTCAAAATTTATACTTTGAATGAATCACTAAAATTTTTTTTAATTAAAAACAAAAGAAAAAGTAAAATAACATCCTTCTTTCTTTCTAGCTTTCTTTTTACTTTCTTTTTCATTCTTTATTTCTTTCTATATGTTCAATATTTGGTTGTACGGAGTTTGAAGATTGTGAAGGTTTATCTCTGTAGATAAGTGACCTTGACCTATTTTTATGCCCCCCTTCGAAGAAGGTGGGGCATATAGCCTTGCACATGTCGGTCTGTCGGTAGACTGTGGTTTCCGCACAATAACTCAAGAAGTTTTTGAGCTAGGACTTTGATATTGTATAAGTGTATCATTCTAGTCAAAAGCTAGGCGAAGTTCGAAGATGGGTGACCTTGACCTAATTTCCAAGGTCACAGTGGTACCTGAGTTAACTTTGGTTTCCGCACAATAACTGAAGAGGTTTTAAGCTAGGACTTTTATATTGCACATGATGATAGTCCATATTTGGGGCTAGGCGAAGTTTGAAGATGGATGACCTTGACTTCATTTTAAAGGTCACAGAGCCACTTTACTGAATATTGTTTCATGCTCTCTGCATGATAACTTATACCTTGGAGCTAGAACTTTTATATTGCACAGGTTTATGGTTCTCTGTAAGGGCTAGGTTGATTTTGAAGATGGGTGTCCTTGACCCAGTTTTCAGGGTCACAGAGAGATTATAGTTAAACTGTGGTTCCGCACAAAGAAGTTTTTGGGCTAGGACTTTGATACTGTACAGGGGTAACATTCTAATCAAAAGCTGGGCGAAGTTCGACGATGGGTGACCTTGACCTAATTTCCAAGGTCACAGTGGTACCTGAGTTAACTTTGGTTTCCGCACAATAACTGAAGAGGTTTTCGAGCTAGGACTTTTATATTGCACATGATGATAGTCCATATTTGGGGCTAGGCGAAGTTTGAAGATTGAAGACCTTGACCTCATTTTAAAGGTTAAAGTTTAAAGATATGTGACATTGATGTATGATTAACCTTCACTAATTTTGTAAGGTCACGAGTGCCCCTTCTACCACTATCAATAGGGTAGCGAGGGCAAGGGTAGCGAGGGCAAGGGTAATGAGGGAGGGGGGCATCTATGTTTTACAAACATATCTTGTTCAAGATCATTTTCTCCAAAATTATTGCAGACATGATAAGTCTTAAAGTATGTAAGTTAGGAGGTTGAAATTTTGTGGGGTTATGTACCTTTATAAGACGTCATTTGAGAAAGTGTATGTGCGTGAAATGCATGAGTGAACATAAAGAACAATAGATAGTCCTGCAAACTTTGATAAATTTGAATATAGTTTGTATTCCACCATTGACTGGGCATTTCATAATTTAAGTATGTAAAGCACTAAGTGTGACTGAAAAACTTTTTTTTCAGCGTTTTTCATACAAAGTGTATCCCTGGTTTCTGTATGCATTTTTTATGGAAATTTTACATATTTCTTGTGTATTTCTTTGTAAAATACCCACACCCTTACAGGATATCAGGCAAGACCATTGGGATGTGACTTGTGTATTCAGCTATTAACAGGCCAATGAAGCCATTGTTCTTGTATACTCGCACATGGGTTATTGCAGATGTGTGACCTTGACCCAGGCATTACCTTGAAATTGCTGCAGATGCCATAAGTCTTTGAGCATTTAAGTTAGGAGGTTGAGGGCGACAACTGGTAAGGGTGCACAGCGAGACACTTGATTTTCTGTTGGAAAATCAGACTGTTCTTGTTCACTTTCCTAGTGGCCAACATTGGCTTCAAACCCAAGATTTTAAAGCAAACCCCTCGATGATTCAGTGTTTGATGTAGCCCTTGGTGTCTGTTTATGCTAATAGTTATGTCTCCCGGTGGAAGCCGGGGGACACCAGTACCAGCTAAGTTGACCACATTCATGGACTTAATATTTGCTACAGTGTTCAATTACCACATCTTGGACTAAATACCTCCATTCCAACAATTGGTACACAACAAGGAACTGTTAATCTATGCAGCAACAAAACAAGGACCTGTCAATTTGTGCAACAACACAACAAGGAACTCTCATTATGCACATATGTATATATACAGCACACATCCCTAGTAGGACTTTCAATAGTCACAAATTTTAAAATTTTCAATTAGTCCCACATTGTAATTTTGTACATAGACTCCTACATATATAGATTTCCAAATGTGTATTTATATAAGCCAACAGGGGAATACAGTCAGTTCCCCACAGAAATATGAGGCACCGGACACACCGGGTTTTAATGCAGAGCTCTAACGCTCATGCTTTTTCCCCAAGTAGGCCCGATGCCTCACACGTGCAAAGCAGGTACTCGAAAAATTGCCCTTACCCTTCCCCCCCTTTTTTCACAGCCCATTACCTGCATAACTACACAAGGCATAACAAGCAGCTATTCACAGTTGTGGAAGTAAGGTGACAGTAATGTAAGTAATGGGCCCCCCCCCCTCTCTTTTTTTTTTTTTTTTTGTGGCTCACTAGGTGGGACTCCATCCCGACAGGTTCTGCCATATGACACTGGACACCCAAGCCCAACCTATTTCTCTCCCACCCCTCCACATATTCCCCCTTCCTAGCTCACCCCCTTATTACAATCAGCTCACCCCACCCTTACTACCACTACCACCACATGTCTTACCCAGAAGGCCCCTCCCCTAATTTACATACCAGTATATATTCCCAGACTCCATCCTAGCTCACTCAGCTCCTGAGGAAGACTACCAAGTCGAAACCCGGGTAGAGCCAGCTAAGGATGGAGTCCCACCCTATGTAAGTCACTTCAAATTGTTTTAATGTTTATATTCCCACATTAGTACCACCTCAAGTTCAGCCCATTACACTTGTACTTTGTCTTGTAATTGTAATTTCCCTTCCCATTAAGCTATTCACCCCCCTTTTCAAAAGGTTTTTCACCCAGCTTCAGACCTGCTTTGACGTGCACTTTAAAATTGCTCAGAAGCATTTTAAGATCAACTTAGTCTTGCTTTATATACACATGTAATAAAACACATAGTATTTTTGATTCATACTTGTTCTTCATTGCATTTATTCAATAATTTTGATTCATACTCGTTCTTCATTGCATTTATTCAGTCAATTTTGTTTGCTAGTTAAGGTTTGCCTATGGAGCACCTGTATTAGACACATAGTTACTTTAGTTAAGGCTCTTTTGCAACTTTGATATATAGAAATAGTCCAGCAATCCAACATGCTTAAACCACGCCAGACCAGGAACTCAACCCTAGGTCGTCTCTCCCTTTTCCCAGGGGACACAGGAGACTTTCCCATATTTTCTATTGGTAACCCCCCAACCAACCCAGATACTTCTCAAGACGCTGAGGTTTAATATTTTCAACATCTCAGTCCTCTTTAATCAGGAAGCATCCGAGAAATCAGAACAGGCTGCCACAAATGCAGAATCCACAGCAATAGACCCCCTGCACACAGATAGTGCCCACCCTGTGCCCCATTCAACACATAGAACAAAGAATGTGGGCCAGAATAAACAAACTAGCACCAGCCAAACAGACTCCCCTGACACACACTCTCTCCCCCCACCACACATTGAAAAGCACACCCCAGAGCCAGAACATAGGGATACAGGCACAACACACAAGCCCCATTTCACCCCCCAGGACTTAGACAGACCCATTCTCACAGCTTATGAGAAAAAATACAGGGCTCTCCTCCAATCTAGCTTTAAAATTAAACAACTTAACCACCATCTTGCCAACTTAAAGGGAAATGACACATCCCAAACCTCCCCACTGAAACCCCATTTCAAATTAGGGGCAATTGAGCCCACAGAGGACCTCAATGACAAGGTTAGCCAGATCCTAGAATCTGCTGGCCACCAAATAGCTGCCCTCCTTAGTTCACACTACAGCGAGAGGCTAGATAGACACATGCATGTCAGATCCCACCTTCTAGAGCAGCTGGAAACAGACAACAGCCTAGAAGCATGGAGGACCATTGACAAAGCCCAAAAAGTGGCTAACCGTTATGCCAGTAGGCTAACACAAAAAACACAGCCAGACACACAGGACCCTCCCACCCCCAACCACCTTAACAAGGCCACACAGACACTATACTCCCCATCCAAACCACCACCCAATCCACCACCTGGGAATGCACAACATACCCAGGCAGTCCACCCCCACGCACTTGATGCATCGACTACAGCCCCACCCTCATCCCACAACAGGAGACCATCACCACAGTCAGCTACACACCCACACACAACACCAAAACATATACCCCCCTTACTGGACCTTCCAGTGAGAACCACCACAAAAACTACCACAAGCACGCATACTACAACACAAAACATCCCCTCCCTACTAGACCTACAAGTCAGACCAACCAGGGAGCTTCGCTCAATGCTAAACTCCCAGTCAACCAAACCAGCCAACCACACACACAGAGAGGCCCCTCACGGTCCTACATCCAACTACACACACACGCAAGTAGACAACACACCCTTAACACACAAACCAAGCCACACTGGACATACTCCACCACAATGTCCAAGTCAGCCTGCATACAAAAATAAAGGCAGGCTAAACCCCCACAAAACCACAGCAAGCCATAAACTCAGGCAAACCCAACCAGCCACACAGGGCCCACAAGAGGCTCATGGATCGCAAGCCAGACCACCCCTACTCCCTATTCCATACCAACTCCCACACCCCCACACCCCACCCCTCCACCCTACCCATATCAACAAGCCAGACAGATCACCACCTGTAACCCACTTACAAAACCACCCTGCCTCTAACCCCTTGCCACACAGGATCTCAAACCCTACCCATCGTTTGAGCCCCACACCATACACCTCTACTCTGGCACAACATCCCCAGTCAGCTACTCCTTTCCGCAATAGAAACCCCACCCCCGCCCCTGTTACAACACCACACCCCTGTACCACCAATGCACAGAGCTATACCCCACATGGACATATAAAACCTAACCCATCCACCCTCAACACAACACAATCAACAGCTACACCCCACTTTCGTAGGCCCCCTCCACCACTAACACCTGCACATGTACAAGGTGCACTCCACTCTAGGCACAACTTTAACATACAACAGAACCCACCACCACAGCCTGGTCCAAAAAACGGCCAACCATGCCCCCTGGGCCAAAACAAGGGCAGATTCCACCCCACCAAGCAACGCGACCCATAAACATGCACAGCCCCCCCATGCAACCCCCCAGCAGAACCCAACGTATCCCCCCATGCAACACAATTTGAGGACAGCACTCCTCCATTCCCTGACGCAGGCCATAGAAATACTAAAACAAGGCATCTGATCCCTGGTTCCAAACCAAAGAAGAGACGTTACACAGCCTCACAAAAACACACAGACAAGTTTAATTTCAAAGACTTAGTTATCAACCTTTCCCAATACAAGCCTACCAAATCTGAACATGATCTTCTCAACAAGGGCCTCTCTTTCGCACCCACCCCCAAAATTCCCAGTCCAGCTATGATTGATGAAGCAGTCTCCGTTTTCATCAGACTCCTAGATTTACAATACTACTTTCATAAAGAGTCCCACAATCAGAGACCTCCCCCATGGTTCAAACACAAATCCAACTGGCTCCCTCCCTTCTCCTGTAAAGAAATACAACACTTCCAAACAGACCTCACCAAGATCCTTCATAACCGCCTACAAAATAGCTCACATCCAAACCTGCCCAAAAACCAGTTTCAAGCTATCAAGACACTCCAAAACAACCCCAACATAGTCATTAAACCAGCAGACAAAGGCTCAGGCATAGTCATTCAAAACAAGGAAGACTATATCACAGAAGCACACAGACAGCTGCACGACCCAGTGTACTATCAGGAAATAGATACAGACCCCTCTGAACAACACAAAGCAGAAATAGATAATTACCTTTAAGTTAGCTCCCTCCTAAATAAAAAATTAATTACTCCAGACACTTTTAAATACCTCACATCCTTCCTACCTCGCACGCCTATCTTTTATCACCTACCCAAACTACACAAACCAGGCCCACAGAAACCAGGGAGACCCATTGTCTCAAATTGTGATGGCCCCACCAGCAGAATCAATGAACTGGTTGATTTCCATTTAGGACAAATTGTTCAATTTGTACCGGACCTCCTCAAAGACACAACCACCTTTCTTAATAAACTTTCCAATTTCCAGCCTCCAGACCATGGCTTTTTACTTTGCACTATGGACATTTCTTCATTATATACAAACATCCCACACACAGAAGGCATAGAACTGGTCACTGAATTTTATTCAGATCACTCAAAACACATACCCAACAACACTAATCAACCCCCCCCCCCTCCCCCTGCAGTCCTCTCGGATCTCATAAAGCTCATCCTCACTAAAAATAACTTCACATTCAATGGTAAACAGTACCTACAGACCTGTGGCACGGCCATGGGAGCGAAATTTGCCGTCAACTATGCGAACATTTATGTCCATAAGTTGTTACAAAAAACTATGGCAGACATTCCTGGCCCTAAACCCCTTTTCCTCCATAGATACATTGATGACCTCTTTTTCATCTGGCCACACAATTCAGACATGCTACAAAAGTTCCATTCCCTTCTCAACCTATCCCACAAGTCCATCAAATTTGAATTAAATTTTTCGTCTTCGGAAATCCCGTTCCTAGACACGCTAGTTTACATTCAACATGGAAAATTACAAACCAAATTATACAAAAAACCCACTGACCGCCAACAATTCCTCCATAAATCCTCATGCCATCCCCCCCATACCAAAAAAGCCCTACCCTACAGCCAAGCCCTCCGCTACCGACGCATCATCACCGACCCACACATATTCGAACAAGAGCTCAGTTCCTTAGAAACAGCATTCTGTCAACGAGGCTATTCCCAGGCTGATATCAGACCACAGTTTGACAAAGCCAAGACACTTCCCAGAGAGCAGACCTTAACACAGAAAGGCAAAAAGACTACTATCCCCAAACCAGTCTTAGTCCTCCCTTACCACCCAAACCTCCAGCATCTCCATAAAAATCTCAAGGATCTTTGGGAAAAGCACTTCCTCTCTAATCCACTCCTGTCCCCCCTCTATAGAGATTACCCCATGATAGCCTATAGAAGACCAAAAAACCTTAAAGAATTTTTGGTCAAAGCAACACTCACCCCCACAAAATCCCAAACCACCCCCAATGGTGCTCCAGAAACACTTAACCCACCCCCAGGAGTTCACCCCTGTGAGAGATACCCCCTTTGCCATACCTGGAAATATTTGCAGAGAGGCGACACATTCCAGGGCTACCATTCCCCAAGAACCTTTCGTATCCAAAAACACCTGTCCTGTAGGTCCTCACATGTCATCTACCTCATCAATTGTATCAAATGCCAAATCCAATATGTAGGCCAAACAGCACAACCCCTCGCCAACAGACTGTCCCAACACCTTTCCACCATCCGTAATAAGCACCATACATCAATTGGGCAACACTTCAACCTACCTGGACACAACATCATAGAAGACCTTAGAATTCTCCCAATAGAACAGGTCATTACAACACCACACATCAAGTCAATAGACAACAACATTCTTAAAATTAGAGAAAGCTCCTGGATCAAAACTCTAGGCACCCTTACCCCTAAAAACCTGAACCAGATAGCCTAAAGTAGCACCCAATGCACAGACCCCCATCCCCCATTCTCAGGGTTTGACGGCTCTAGTGATACATGGATATTCAGTTTCCCCCACTTGGGGACACCTGCACATATACATGTAGAACAATGTACCAGCCTTGTGTGGCAGGCCATGAGCAGAATGTACAGTGAGGACAGTGGTTGACATGGACCATTCTTACAACCTAGGCATGTTGCTTATTTAATTACAGACCTGTACAATGCCGAGATGAACAAGGATGCTTTTTAATCAAGATCTGTCTTTTATTACTCTTAAGTTTCAAAGTTTGGGGATAAATTGACATAGAAACTACAAAGAAATATAAATTTCTCAAAATTTATACTTTGAATGAATCACTAAAATTTTTTTTAATTAAAAACAAAAGAAAAAGTAAAATAACATCCTTCTTTCTTTCTAGCTTTCTTTTTACTTTCTTTTTCATTCTTTATTTCTTTCTATATGTTCAATATTTGGTTGTACGGAGTTTGAAGATTGTGAAGGTTTATCTCTGTAGATAAGTGACCTTGACCTATTTTTATGCCCCCCTTCGAAGAAGGTGGGGCATATAGCCTTGCACATGTCGGTCTGTCGGTAGACTGTGGTTTCCGCACAATAACTCAAGAAGTTTTTGAGCTAGGACTTTGATATTGTATAAGTGTATCATTCTAGTCAAAAGCTAGGCGAAGTTCGAAGATGGGTGACCTTGACCTAATTTCCAAGGTCACAGTGGTACCTGAGTTAACTTTGGTTTCCGCACAATAACTGAAGAGGTTTTAAGCTAGGACTTTTATATTGCACATGATGATAGTCCATATTTGGGGCTAGGCGAAGTTTGAAGATGGATGACCTTGACTTCATTTTAAAGGTCACAGAGCCACTTTACTGAATATTGTTTCATGCTCTCTGCATGATAACTTATACCTTGGAGCTAGAACTTTTATATTGCACAGGTTTATGGTTCTCTGTAAGGGCTAGGTTGATTTTGAAGATGGGTGACCTTGACCCAGTTTTCAGGGTCACAGAGAGATTATAGTTAAACTGTGGTTCTGCACAAAGAAGTTTTTGGGCTAGGACTTTGATACTGTACAGGGGTAACATTCTAATCAAAAGCTGGGCGAAGTTCGACGATGGGTGACCTTGACCTAATTTCCAAGGTCACAGTGGTACATGAGTTAACTTTGGTTTCCGCACAATAACTGAAGAGGTTTTCGAGCTAGGACTTTTATGTTGCACATGATGATAGTCCATATTTGGGGCTAGGCGAAGTTTGAAGATGGATGACCTTGACCTCATTTTAAAGGTTAAAGTTTAAAGATATGTGACATTGATGTATGATTAACCTTCACTAATTTTGTAAGGTCACGAGTGCCCCTTCTACCACTATCAATAGGGTAGCGAGGGCAAGGGTAGCGAGGGCAAGGGTAATGAGGGAGGGGGGCATCTATGTTTTACAAACATATCTTGTTCAAGATCATTTTCTCCAAAATTATTGCAGACATGATAAGTCTTAAAGTATGTAAGTTAGGAGGTTGAAATTTTGTGGGGTTATGTACCTTTATAAGACGTCATTTGAGAAAGTGTATGTGCGTGAAATGCATGAGTGAACATAAAGAACAATAGATAGTCCTGCAAACTTTGATAAATTTGAATATAGTTTGTATTCCACCATTGACTGGGCATTTCATAATTTAAGTATGTAAAGCACTAAGTGTGACTGAAAAACTTTTTTTTCAGCGTTTTTCATACAAAGTGTATCCCTGGTTTCTGTATGCATTTTTTATGGAAATTTTACATATTTCTTGTGTATTTCTTTGTAAAATACCCACACCCTTACAGGATATCAGGCAAGACCATTGGGATGTGACTTGTGTATTCAGCTACTGTAAATTGCTTTAATTTCGCCGTATTCTTATTTTCGCTTATTTCGCTGATGGCACAAAACCGTGAAAATAAAAGCGCAGTGAAATAGTATTTTAGCATTGCTTGAGCAGGGATTATGTCCAAAACAGTGAAATTAAAAATACAGTGAAATGTCGAAAATCAAAAACCGTGAAAATTTATACACGTGAAAATAAAGCAATTTACAGTATTAACAGGCCAATGAAGCCATTGTTCTTGTATACTCGCACATGGGTTATTGCAGATGTGTGACCTTGACCCAGGCATTACCTTGAAATTGCTGCAGATGCCATAAGTCTTTGAGCATTTAAGTTAGGAGGTTGAGGGCGACAACTGGTAAGGGTGCACAGCGAGACATTTGATTTTCTGTTGGAAAATCAGACTGTTCTTGTTCACTTTCCTAGTGGCCAACATTGGCTTCAAACCCAAGATTTTAAAGCAAACCCCTCGATGATTCAGTGTTTGATGTAGCCCTTGGTGTCTGTTTATGCTAATAGTTATGTCTCCCGGTGAAAGCCGGGGAACATATTGTTTTAGTGCCCGTTTCTTCCGCTTCTTGTTGTTGTTGTTGTTGTTGTTGTTGTTGTTGTTGTTGTTCATGTTCTTCAACACTTGGTTTCCGTGGGAAAAGTCTTGAAGGACTCGACAGAATTTGATGAAACTTGGTAGGATTATGTATCTAGGTAAGACCTAGGTCGGAATTGTATTTGGATGACCTTGACCTAATTTTCAAGGTCACAGGGTCACTTATGTGAAATTGGTTTCCGTTCGATAAGTCATAAAGAACAGGATTTAATTTGATGAAACTTGGTAGAATTATGTATCATGGCAAGACCTAGGTTGGGATTGTATTTGGATGACCTTGAGCAAAATTCTCAAGGTCACAGGGTCACTTATGTGAAATTGGTTTCGGTGCGAAAAGTCTTGAAGGACTTGACAGAATTTGATAAAACTTGGTAAGATTATGTATCTAGGTAAGACCTAGGCTGGGATTGTATTTAAGTGACCTTGACCCAATTTTCAAGGTCACAGGGTCACTTATGTGAAATTGGTTTCCGTTCGATAAGTCTTGAAGAACTTGATGGAATTTGATGAAACTTGGTAGGATTATGTATCTTGGCAAGACCTAGGTTGGTATTGTATTTGGATGACCTTGAGCGAATTCTCAAGGTCACAGGGTCACTTATGTGAAATTGGTTTCCTTGCAATAAGTCTTGAAGGACTTGACAGAATTTGATGAAACTTGGTAGGATTATGTATCTAGGTAAGACCTAGGTTGGGATTGTATTTGGGTGACCTTGACCTAATTTTCAAGGTCACAGGGTAATTTATGTGAAATTGGTTTCCGTTCGACAAGTCATGAAGAACTTGATGGAATTTGATGAAACTTGGTAGGATTATGTATCTTGGCAGGACCTAGGTTGGAATTGTATTTGAATGACCTTGAGCGAATTATAAGGTCACAGGGTCACTTATGTGAAATTGGCTTCCGTTCCATAAGTCTTGAAGAACTTGATGGAATTTGATAAAACTTGGTAGGATTATGTAGCCAGGGAAGACCTAGATAGGGATTGTATTTGGATGACCTTGAGCGAATTTTCAAGGTCACAGGGTCACTTATGTGAAATTGGTTTCTGTTCGATAAGTCATAAAGAACAGGATGGAATTTGATGAAACTTGGTAGAATTATATATCTTGGCAAGACCTAGGTTGTGATTGTATTTGGATGACCTTGAGCGAATTCTCAAGGTCACAGGGTCACTTGTGTGAAATTGGTTTCCTTGCAATAAGTCTTGAAGAACTTAATGGAATTTGATGAAATTTAGTAGGATTATGTATCTAGGGAAGACATAAATAGGGATTGTATATGGATGACCTTGAGCGAATTCTCAAGGTCACAGGGTCACTTATGTGAAATTGGTTTCCGTTCGATAAGTCTTGAAGAACTTGATGGAATTTGATAAAACTTGGTAGGATTATGTATCCTGGCAAGACCTAGGTTGGGATTGTATTTGGATGACCTTGAGCATATTCTCAAGGTCACAGGGTCACTTATGTGAAATTGGTTTCCGTTGGATAAGTCCTGAAGAAATTGATGGAATTTGATGAAACTTGGTAGGATTATGTATCTAGGCAAGACCTAGGTTGGGATTGTGTTTGGATGACCATGAGCTAATTCTCAAGGTCACAGGGTCACTTATGTGAAATTGGTTTCCGTTCGATAAGTCTTGAAGAACTTGATGGAATTTGATAAAACTTGGTAGGATTATGTATCTAGGCAAGACCTAGGTTGGGATTGTATTTGGATGACCTTGAGGGAATTCTCAAGGTCACAGGGTCACTTATGTGAATTGGTTTCCGTTCGATTAGTCTTGAAGAACTTGATGGAATTTGATAAAACTTGGTAGGATTATGTATCTTGGCAAGACCTAGGTTGGGATTGTGTTTGGATGACCATGAGCTAATTTTCAAGGTCACAGGGTCACTTATGTGAAATTGGTTTCTGTTCGATAAGTCTTGAAGAACTTGATGAAATTTGATAAAACTTGGTAGGATTATGTATCTTGGCAAGACCTAGCTTGGGATTGTATTTGAATTACCTTGAGCAAATTTTCAAGGTCACAGGGTCACTTATGTGAAATTGATTTCCGTTCGATAAGTCTTGAAGAACTTGATGGAATTTGATAAAACTTGATAGGATTATGTATCTTGGCAAGAACTAGGTTGAGATTGTATTTGGATGACCTTGAGCGAATTCTCAAGGTCACTTGGTCACTTATGTGAAATTGATTTCCGTGCGATAAGTCTTGAAGAACTTGATGGAATTTGATGAAACTTGGTAGGATTATGTATCTTGGCAAGACCAAGGTTGGGATTGTATTTGGATGACCTTGACCTAATTTTCAAGGTCACAGGGTCATTTATGTGAAATTGGTTTCTCTATAATAAGTCTTGAAGAACTTGATGAAAATTGCTAGAGCAATGTATCTAGGTGAGAGCTAAAATAGGATTGTAATTTTCAAGCAAACTTGGTCATTTGTAATTTGTTATCACCTGTAGCTTATTCAGAGACGTAAGTGTTCCACCGGGAGACATTTGATTTTCTGTTGGAAAATCAGTCTGTTCTAGTTAATATATGGGTTACTTCTGAATTAGCCTGAAGATGGTGCTGCCCATCCTGTTGATGGTTGACCGCTCACATCTTGTGGTCACTTTCCATGACCCTCGCTTTTTCTCTATAGATTAACATGGGAAAGCAGCAGATTAAATGTAACCTTTCTATATGTTGCCAAATAAGCATTAAACTTTCATTTTATCACATCTGGGTGCATTTGAAAGATAACAATATGTACTTCAGGTAGATAAGAAGATGATAATTCCAAAAATCGTTGTCATATGCAGCTGCGGTAATACTTTCATGTTCACTGTAATGTAATGGGCTCTGCTGACCCACCAAACCTCAAATGGCATGGGTTGCTAGGTGTCACAAACATGCATCATGCTGAACAAAAGGCTGTGCGTCAAGAAATTAAACCAACCCAGATCACCCCTGTTGATCAGATTAAGATGAATTAACACCATAGGCAGCTGCTAATCACTTTGTGTATATGTGAAAATAGAAAGAACAATGTCTTGACATGTCATTGTTTGGTAGGACCTAGGCAGTCAATCTTGTGTGTAAGCATCGTTCGCATAAAATTAGCATGATGCAAGGTTTAAACAGGCAGGTGGGAAGAGACTCTTCCTACCTTCCTGGTTTAACGCAGCCTGTTTTCAGCATGAAGTAATGTCTCACAAAAATAATGATGATAACCTTGACTGAACAGAAAAAATAGACTCTCTCTGTTTCTCTCTGTCTGTCTGTCTGTCTGTCTGTCTGTCTGTCTCTCTCTCTCTCTCTCTCTCTCTCTCTCGCCCATTCCCTCTCTCTCTTGCCCCCTCCCTCTCTCTCGCCCCCTCCCTCTCTCTGCCCCCCCCCCCCCCGCCATTTTTCTACACACTAGAGAAGTCCGTGTATAGAGCTTCAATTGTATAATGAGGGTCTTGTAGAAGTCTTCACCTTGCATTTGATACAGTGTTGACGCTCGGTATTTTTACGAGGGCGCAGCTCCCTGCCCTTTTTTTGGGGCCCTGCCCAATTTATTCCCGCCCTGCCCTTGTCAAACATAGCTCTGCCCTTTCATTTCATTATTTAAACAAGAATAATACGTTTATTCAATGAAATTGAACTCAGATTCGTCACCGTTGCGGTACTCGCTTATCCGCCATATTTGTTCACCTTGTAAACAGTTTGAAACAACGCGAGATTTGGCGGGAACAAATTAGCCATTCAATCAATGGAACACCCTCCCTCCAAAACTTCGAAAACAACGTGTCATTCGCCCCATTCGCTGATACTGAAGAGGGGCGCGCCCAGTAAAAGTAACGGCAAATATATTACGCAGTTCGTGTCAAAGTTCAAATTGAAACAGCTGAGCAAAGAGACAACACGTGAAACTGAAAGGTAGAATTGCAAGACCGGCAAGATGCCGAGGAAGGAGAGAGTGGCCAAGGCAAATGCCAGACAACTATCAAAGGCTGCTGCATCGTGTAGTCAATCCATAACATTCATGTTTGCAAAACAAAGGTGAGAATTCATGAAAATTGTGCATTCACAATAGAGCCAAGTAAAGAGACTGTAATATACGCTAAAATCACAGAAATTTAAAATAGGCGAGTGGAGCCTGACAGAGTCTCTCTTTTTTCTTTTAACATACAAACACTAAAATTTACACAGGACTTTGTACATTACTAATTATTTTGCTGTTTGCAACACAAAACAGTGTCATTACTGTGATTGAGAATAATAATGGCCAAGTATTGAAGTAAATTACCACAAGTTTCAAATTGATGATAACTAAGCAGGCTTTTTTGTTTGTTTGTTTGTTTTTTTTTTGTTTTTTGTTTTTGTTTTTTTAATTTGGCCTTTGTGATATAAGATCATACTTTTATGGCACAAAATAATAAGTAATTATAATAGACTGATAATTTAAAAAAAATGGGCTTTGTTACAATCAGTTGCAGCAATCTTGTTTTGGTGTGAAACCTTGAGGAAGGTGCATGTCTTATACATAAAATAAAATCTTTAGTTTAATTACCTAAATTTTGAACATAGTTTGGCAGTGATGAGTTGGAGATTACCACTCAAGAGAAAAACAAACACAGAAAGAAATGCACATTCTTGCTCGGTTGATTCATATGGGGAAACCTTGCAGTGGAACTATAAAGGTGTATCAACATGACCTTTATGTAACATCACCATATGGCACACCAGTAAACAACCACTGTTATTTTCACTTATTAACCTTTTAATTATATGTATTTGTTTTCACATTATATATGTATGGACCAATGGTTGTAAATAAATCATTATTCAGAATGTGATCTGGTTGTGTGACACCCACCCCCTCTAAAGGGGTGGCCTTTGGTGATATAAGGGCCACTCTGTATAGAAATATACTTTAGATATTTTTCAACATACAACATAAGGAAAAATGATACAAGACAGGATTTCATATGCACATGTACATTCTCACAATATACATGGATGTTAGCAGTCATTCCTTGTCAAGACTGAAATTTGAACTCTCTAATATACAACCAGTGGAGTTTAAAAAGCTGAACAAAATCAGTCTGAAGACTTAAATTGTACATCCATGAGTATAGCTTACTGGCAGACACTACAGTGCATTGTTTATTTTCTTTTTTCTTTTCTTTGCTCAAGTTGTGCCCAGTAGTTAACCTAGAGATTTTGTTTGTAGGAACAAGGAAGTGCCAGATGTTGAAGGTGAGAAGGTTGTTGCACCTGTTGACACGGATGCTAGTCTAGATGAGCCTGACATTCCTGTTCTAGACATGACAGAAGAGTTGGAGGTCTCCCAAGAAAATACAGAGGTAATTAAAGACCTGGAAAACACAGCCACTGGTGACAAGGCCTCAGGTACTGACAACGTAGAGAAAGCGACTGCAAAGGGTATCCTGAGAAAACTCAAGACTTGATGCTGGCGGATGGACTGCCACTCTTTAGTGAACTGTCCCGGACATTTCAGTCACGGGAAGTTAGTCTGTCTGCAGTCTCAAACAAGTGGGCAGATGCAAAGAGGCTTATCAAGGGTCTCTCTTCAGGCCAGAGAACACACTACGCCACCAGGCATAGTGTAGCAGACAGTGTTGGTCTGTCCTGTACAGATGAGCAAGATGAGACATTCCAGAAAAATGTACGTGCCAAATTCCTGGCTGCTCTGGAGAAGAATGTAGACAAGAAACTTGAGCAACCAGAAGTTGTTGAAGCCCTTGCAGCCCTCAACCTGTCCAGTGTGGAGAGCGACGCCACTCTGCATGGTCTTGATGAAATGACTGTCCTTGCAGGTCACTTTGCATTGGAGGAGGACACTCTTCAGGATGAGCTCAGTCGACTGCGGGATCTTGTGGACATGGAAGACATGCCAGACACATCTGTGGGAGGACTGTGCAAGTTATTCCGTATCAACAGTTCCATGAAGGCCAGCTTCCCAAACCTGGCCAAGCTGTACGCCATTGCTACAACTTTAGCTGTTAGTACTGCCGAGGTGGAAAGACTGTTTTCCCATATGAAACTAGTTGCCACAGACCATCGTGCTAGGTTGCATCATGAGACTCTCGACAGACTGCTTCATATCAAATTGAATGGTCATTTTCTAGATGTCAAGCTCAGTGCAAAGGCATTTTTAGGGACCAAGTAACTTGGCTTTGGCTGTGATTGTGAACTGAAGCACTCATTCTGAAGCCAAGGTGCCATTATAAAATCTGCAATATTTTCATAAAATGCTCATGACTTGATAAGATGAATTAACAATATAAATCATGATATGACTGAAAATATTTCAAACTGTTACTTTGGATATTTTCATTGTGAATGTGTGATATGAATCTGATCATTTAAAAACACACACACACACAGTTGGGTGCTCTTGTCATTATGAATTTATCAATGCACTTTATGGTACTGTACCACTAACAATGACTCATATATCATTGAGGTGATCTGATCAGCATTTCAAGTAGCTACTGTTGCCATTGATAAGTTGCTGTGAATTGACTGAATTGAATTTAGATGCACATTCAGTGTCCAAGTGTCAGAAATGTGATAAACTGTGCCTGTGATTTTGATTATATTTCATGCAGATGGATGTATGAGTGACCATGGAAACTTGCCAATTGGAAGTCTTTGTCCATATAAGTTCTTACTCATGTAGTTTTTAGTTATTTTGTTTTATATGTCAGTTATATTCAAAGATGTGTGGCAATCAAGGTATTACTTCCTCCTTTCACATCACTAATTTTTTTTTAATGTATGTGATTTTAATTTTGGTAGGTGCTGCTATCATTAAGCCAAAATTGAAAATGTGTGCATAATCAGTGACCAAGTTTTTTTGGCCTGTGTGGTGCTGTACGCGTAGATATGGACATACATGTATACTCTTGTAGAATGATAAGACCTGTGTCTTTATTTGACTGACTCTTAGTAGTCTTGTAGGTTTCACTTATTTATTTGTTTGTATTGATCAATGTACATGTATGTACAATATGGAAATCCAGGTAAACCTGCTTCCTCCAAAGCAGATTTGTGTTTCAGTTTGTGATATAATGGAGACTCAGTCATCATTAAGTACAGGTGTCTATTTGACTGAATAAACCATTCGCTCTAAGTCAAATGATCATGTAAACATGTAGTTTTAAAGGTGTTTCTATTTATTTGATTTATGTACATTTAAAATTACAACAGCCACATGTCTGTTAAGCAGAAAACCACTCCCCCCATAAAAAATGCAACAAAGGCAGGAATATTGGTTTAGAACTTTACAGATTAAAGTTATCACTGCATTAAATGTTTCATGTTATGTCTGTACTGTATGGACTGGCAGTCTGATCCCATGGAACATGATCTTGACCTTAATCTCTGTAACTGCATGCTGAAAAATAAAAAAACATATTTGTAAGATACACATGGGTAAGTATGCCTTTGATGATGAAATTTCATAATGTAGCTGTGGTATTTAGTAGTGCTAGTTCCTGTAGTACAAAATGAATACTTACATTTTAAGCCTGTTTTCACTGTCTTCAACTTGAAAAGCCCATCAGCTTTGGGGGGGGTGCCCCCCGGACCTCCCATACATACGCGAAATTGCCCCTATTCCTGGGATTTCTCCCTGCCCTTTTGAAAACCTAGAGACAACACTGTGACTTGACCTATTAATTACATAATGTTCCGGTTCATAAATATCACAAAAACTATATTGGCCTACTTTCTTCTTTTGCTGTAAACTAAGCTGACGAACTAGTCAGGAGAACCAAAATGTGATAGGCCTACCAATTCTCTTTTTATTTTTATCAGAAGTGATAAAATTTGGATTTTGAGTGGTTAGGCCTATACATTTTGGAAACACAATAGTCTGTTTTTAATGAATATTTCAAAGGTTGAGAGGACCGGTTTATAACCACCAGTGCCCGTTTATGGGTGCCTGCCTGTCTAAAGTCAGGAGTGAAATTTGTTTCCTCACATTGGTATTGGAAGATGAATGGTGATGCTTTGGTGACTCTACAATCTCTTTGCTGCCATTGTTGGGTTTGAAGTTTGTGAATATGGGTCATGTTTTTCTACATAAGTGTAACATACTAAAGTCACCCCTCCACATTTACATTTTTGACTTCTTCTCCCAAACCATCCGTCAGATTCACTTCAAACTTAATGCCAATGTACCTGGGGTGTGTCTCTACCAAGTTTGTTCAAATGGTCATGCTCCAGAGATTTTTGGATTCTTTTTTTGGGGGGGGGGAGGGGCAAACCTTAAAAAAATCCTCTCCGAAACCACTCACCCAATTGCTTTGATATCACACAGGAACACTCCTATGGACTCCTAGTTCTTAATTTGTTCACCAGGTGGTGCTGTAATGTGTTTTTGCTATTTTTGACTTCTTCTCCAGAACTGTCACTCAGAAGAAGCTTGGTGGATATGTTCCTTGTAGGAGGGTCAAAGTTGTCCACTGGGAGGCAATGCTGGGGATTCTTGATTTTTAAAGATTTTTTTAAATTGGGGTAAAGTAAATGCACCATTCCTGTTGATAACTATGTAAGTCAAGGGCATTCTAATGCTAATTGACATTTTTGACTTGCTCTGCAAAACGGTCAGTCAGATTCACTTCAAACTTGGTGACAAGGTACTTTGGGTAGGTCTCTTGCAGATTTGTTCAAATGGACAAGCTCCATTGATTTTTAGCTCAGCTGACTTGTCAGTCAGCTGAGCATATCTAATGGTCCTCCGTCCGTCGTCCATCCGTCCGTCAACAATTTACATTTTCAACTTCTTCTCCGAAACCGTCAGCCAGATCCACTTCAAACTTGGTGGGGATGTGCCTTGGGTGGGTTTCTACCAAGTTTCTTCAAATGGTCACGGTCCATTGATTTTTGGATTTTTAATGAATTTTTTTGTACTTTTTAGGGCAAATCTTAAAAAATCTTCTTCTCTGAAACCGCTCACCCAATTACTTTGATATCACACAGAAGCACTCCCTGGGACACCTAGTTCTTAATTTGTTTACCAGGTGGCGCTGCAATTTTTTTCTATTTTTTTATGAATTTTTGTGTGTTGTAGCTATTTTCGACTTCTTCTCCAGAACCGTCACTCAGATTAAGCTGAAACATGGTGGATATGTTCCTTGTAGAAGGGTCAAACAAAGTTGTTCACTTTGTGGGAATGCTGCAGATTCCTGATTTTTAACGATTTTTTCAATTCGGGTACTTATCGGTTAATGCAGCTTTCCTATTGATTACTATGGAAGTCAGTGAACATTCTAATGCTAATTCACATTTTCGACTTCTTCTCCAAAACCGTCATCCAGATTAATTTCAAACTTGGTGGGGATGTACCTTGGGTGGGTGTCTACCAGGTTTGTTCAAATGGTCATGCTCCAGTGATTTTAAGATTTTTAATGAATTTTTTTGTTCGCTTTTTGGACAAATCTTAAAAAATCTTTTTCTCCAAAAGCACTTACTCAATCACTCTGATATCACACAGTTAAGACACCTAGGGACTCCGTGTTCTTAATTTGTTGACCAGGTGGCACTGCAATTTTTTACTAATTTTTTATGAATTTTTGTGTGTTCTGGCTATTTTCAACTTTTTCTCCAGAACCGTTACTCAGATTAAGCTGACACATGGTGGATATGTTCCTTGTAGAAGGGTCAAACAAACTTGTTTACTATGTGGGAATGCTGCAGATTCCTGATTTTTAACGATTTTTTCAATTCGGCTACTTATCGGTCAATGCAGCTTTCCTATTGATTACTATGGAAGTCAATGAGCATTCTAATGCTAATTCACATTTTCGACTTCTCCAAAACCGTCATCCAGATTTACTTCAAACTTGGTGGGGATGTACCTTGGGTGGATGTCTACCAAGTTTGTTCCAATGGTCATGTTCCAATGATTTTTTTTTTTTTTTTTAATGATTTTTTTTTCAAAAACCTTTACAAAAGTTTTAATAGGAAAGTTTTAAAATGGGAATTTCTTGTAATGGTTATAACTTAAATACTTTTGGCCAGATTTACTTCAAACTTGGTGGGGATGTGCCTTGGGTGGATCTCTACCAAGTTTGTTCTATTGGTCACGCTCTCTTGATTTTTGGAATTTTTATGAATTTTTTTTTGTTTTTTGGCGGCAACCCTTAAAAACTCTTCACCTCTGAAACTGCTCACCCAATTGTTTTGATATCGTTCATAGACACTCCCAGGGACACATAGTTCCCAATTTGTTCTCCAGGTGGCATTGCAATTTTTTGTATTTTTTTTTTTTTTTTGTGTGTAAATTTTTTATATGGTTTTGTTATTTTTCACTTGTTCTCAGAACCGTCACTCAGATTAAAGTGAAATGTGATGGATATGTTCTTGTGGAAGGGTCAAACAAAGTTGTTTACTGGGTGGCACTGCTTTAGATTCCTGATTTTTAAGTATTTTCAACTCGGGTACTTATCGATCAATGCAGCTTTCCTCTTGATTACTATGTAAGTCAGTGGGCATTCTAGTGCTTATTCACAGGACAACTGACACAAAATTTACTGTTTACTTGATAACTTGAGATCTGTTTTGAGTTAGTACTGTGATACTGCACATGTTAATGTTTTTGTATTAACGTCTTGCTCACACAGTACATGAATGACTGACCTCGTTTCTGGGGTCACAGTGCAACATACATGAATTTTACTCTTCATTATAACTTGAGAACTACTTGAACCTTGATGTTGCACATGTTAGTGTTCTTTTATAATGGTCAGACTTACTCAGAACATGGGTGACTTTGATCCTTTCCCAAGTTCATAGATCTGCAAGTGTGATGAATGTCAAGATCAGCTGAGCATGGGCTGTTCACACAGCCCTCTTGTTTTTATTTTTTATGAATGCCTTTGTTCTTTATTGGGGAAAATCTTATCAAATCACAAGGGTATATGTACATGTCAGCTGAGCTCAGGACTGTCACCTTATCCTCTTCTTTTTCTATTTTTAAATGAAACGACAGCGAAACGATTTTTTAGAGAAAATGGAAAGGAAAAATGTTGAGTTACTGCAATTCTATTTTTATTTCAATCAACTGCTTTGTTCATGCCCAAGAAAAATTAACAACGAATTATGTAACCATGGCCTAAATATCTGGGTCACATAGCGAGTCTTACAACTCAAAGGGGATCTCCCGGTAACATTGATGGTGATAGACAATTAAGTTTTCAGTATTGTCTGCACCCTTGCATTAAAAGTTCAAGCAGTGAAATGTGTGTTCTGTAAGCACCTTATATCTCTACATTTCATTCTGTACTACCAGTTAAGGTGTTCCGTAAATGCACTTTTGTGCCATCATAGCTGGAGGCCACAAAAAACCTCGGATACTCTGCCAGCCCATACAGAGGGTCCCGCTAAGGGTACAGTGTGAAATGCATGTAACGTGTACGTGGTGTGCACCCTTCAGCAGTCCTGCCCTGCTTTGTGTGCATGCTTTCTTTTATCAAATATTCAATTTCAAGCAGACCTTGATATACATGCAGTGAAACCTGTGTGCAAAGAGCAGTCCAAGGGATGATTAAATGTTGGTCGGTTGGGGCAGCTGGTCTAATATAGGAAGTATCAGCAACATGAAACGTAGTTCTTAGTACACATCTTGAATAGGACTCACAGAGATGCAAACTGTCCCTCATCATCAGGGACAGTCCCTGAAATTAGCTGAAATTTTGATAAATTTAGGGTGTTTGTCCCGCATTGAAACCAAGTATTTTCTTTTATATTGTTTGTTAAATATGACCTATCCCTGATGTTCTCACTCAAATGTCTCTCAAAATGGCATTTTAAAAGTTGGCATATGGGGAATTTTTCAAAGCAGGTGGTCTCTTGTTGGAGTAGTCTTTCAAGGCAGGGATCTGTGTAGGGAGATTACAGCAGTTTTCATGTTTATAATGGAAATTCCATGCTTGTCATGGAAATGTAACACTTCAATTCTTCAGGAAGCTAAAATCCAGTTAACAATATATAGTGAATCAGAATTGGAAACTTGATTGCATATAACACCCTGCAGGGGCCATAGCAAATGCAAATAGCAAACATTTACATGTAGATGACTACAATACAAAAAGCACAACACAACACTTAGATTGTACAATGTGTACACATTGTGCAGCTGGTGTACGCCAGCCCATCAATGTATTTATCATTTATTTTCTTCAGCATTCAATTTTCCAATTTAACCTCAAGACAGAGTTTTCCCAGATGAATTTTCAAAAATTCATAAGTTCAGTGGAAATATATGAAAAATAGTTTTAATCAGAAACTAAACCCAACAAGACACAGTTTTTTTTTTTTTGGTTTTTGGTTCGAGATTGTACCTCTTGCGTGTTATGGTAACGCAGACTAACAGAAGTGCTGCGCGGCATATGAGAGGGAGTAATTATTGTCTGGTAGTGGAGAAACTTGTATTTATTCCGGAGATCAAATTGATTTGATCACGGGAACAAATATATTTGTTCAGGTGTATAAATCGGGATATACCTTATTCTATTTGATCAGGAGAACAAATGGATTTAGTCATGTGAACAAATGCATTTGTTCATGTGATCAAATTCATTTTATTTGTTCCTCGGAACAAATGTATTTGATCAGAAGAAAAAATATACTGTATTTGATCATAAATATTTAGTCTTCAGATTAAATATTTATTCACCTGATCAAACATTTGTTCACAAGAATTAATTTTTTTGTTTTTCTGATCAAATATTTAATCACCTGATCAAATACGGAATAAAACAAGAAACGGCATTCCATGATATATATATATATATATCTGGCCACTTGTACATCAGGCTGGATTAGATCGTATTAAAGGCTGTGCCTTCTGTGTCTGCAGAGTGAGTGCGTGCCCCTCAGCTTTTGGGGGAATGTATTTTGTACATTTCATTGTGTCCCATACATATTCAGTGGTATCTTATTTGAGATTTGTTACAAAGACTATTCCATCATATATGCATCCATATTCTCCTCATCAGAGTAGGTCAGGATGTTGATCTGTAGATTAATGATTCAGGTTTATCATAATTTAACATCAAAAGGGATAACTACTTGCTCAAGAGTGATGGAACAGAAGATTACAATATCCAGGTACAATATGGGACCCATCCTTGGTTTCCCGTCAGCATGCCCCGATCAATGCAACTGATTGTCACCATTGCTGGGTGACAGGATCTGACATTTTGGCAAGGTGATTATGTATTATTATTATTATTATTATTATTATTATTATTATTATTATTATTATTATTATTATTATTATTATTATCACTACTACTACTACTACTACTACTACTACTACTACTACTATTATTATTATTATTATTATTATTATTATTATTACTACTACTACTATTACTATTAACTATGATAAGGTCCTCTACAATGTGTCATTGCCTAGCTGCCACGGCTTCTTCTGTTACATGTATACACAACTTGATGACAGGTTGAGGCTACCAACCCTGCATTACTGTGCTATGCTCACTGCTGTCATAATGTCATCTCTGACTGTTGTAGTGGAATTCAACATGTTGCACTGTGACACTGTTGTCATATTTTGGAAGTTGTACAAGTTTATAGAGTTTTAGCCTTAATTTGTAACCAATGATCAGCCAGGTGCACAATCCCATAAATTTTGTGTGTAAGTATATTGAAAAATGGACGTTTGACGACGTGAAAGCCACATACATGAATTTTCAATATTATGAAGGCGTCACTTTCCACTGCACAGCCCAGGTGTGACATACAGTTCTCCCATTCTTTTTAACCTGTTGAATGCTGAATTGAAGACTGAGCTGTCCTCCATATGCTTTGAGTGCAGTGAAGTGCACGGAGGAAGCTGTTGATGCTGGTCATTTCTTTGTAACCATGTAAATATAGACATGCTGGTGCTGAATTTAATGTCTTGTTTGAATCAGCTTGTAATTGTTCTGATAGATGTTTACAATTGTTCTGGTATTGAGGTGAGTGCCACTCTTGTTGCACTAAGCAGCCAAAAGGTCACATGAGCTGTCAGTAGTGGCTGCCTGTACAGTGCTCCCTGTCTCAACAGACCACTCCAATAAGAGACCACCTGTCTTGAGAGCCCTTTTTTGGCTCAGCTGACTTGTCAGTCAGCTGAGCTTTAAAATGGGATGGTCTGTTGTCCATCTCTCACCGTTAATCAATCACTCACATTTAAATTTTCAACTTCTCTGAAAACAGTGGTCAGATCCTCTTCAAACTTGGTGGAGATCTACCTTGGATGGGTCTCTGCCAAGTTTGTTCTAATGGTCATGCTTCAACGATTTTTGGATTTTTTTTGTGATTTAAAGAAAATGGACAAAATCTTAAGGAAATTTTTCTCCAACCCCACTCAGCCACTAATACAATAAAAGCATCAGAGTTGCATATGGACCCTTACAGTATGGTGACTCCTACACCTTAATTTGGTCAACAGATGATCCTGCAATTTTTTTTTTTTTTTTTTTTCGTATTTTAGACTTCCCCAAAAGCATTGACCTCTCAGATAGCACTGAAACTTGGTGGAAATGTACCTTGTGGAAGGGTCAAATAATGTTCACCAAATGTTGATGTTGTTGATCTCTGATTTTCAATTAATTTTCAACTTGGATACTTGGCAGTTAGCGTAATCCTGTTGTTGACTATGCACATACAAGTCGACAGAATTGCGATGGTAATTCACCTTTTCACTTCTATGAAACCATTAACATTGTTACTATAGGGATAGCAGAAAGTGTGACACATTGGCTGATACATCAGTGATGGTGGGTCCTAGGCCCATGGTTACTATTAAAAGCTAAAAGAAAAATACATATGAAGTTTCTTTTGATGTTGCTTATTTTGACATTGAAAGATCAAACTGATGTATTGGCTTACATCTTTTCAATGGTGGATCATACAGCCATGTTTGCCATTTAACACCACAGCAAAGTACATACAGGGTTTCTTTTGGTGCTGTTAAATTTGACTGTGTGACCTTGAAAGATTAAACTGATAAATAGGCTTTAATCTTGGTAATAGTAGATCCTGTCACTTTCATGTAAAACTGATGACTCCAGCACTGTGTGAGAAAAGACTAATATTGCAAACAGTAATGGTGGTCTTAAAGAATGGTAACCTTGATATTATTTTGAAGATCACAAGACCACTTCAGTCTGTGCATGCAAGATCAGTTGAACACAGGACTGTCACAGTCCTCTAGTTTCAGGACACGCTGCTTTATACCTTTAGTACTTTTCATTTGATTTTACCTCCTATGAAGGACCGTCTGTCTTGAAAGAACAAACTTGAGGCCTC
>OZ026617.1:100289735-100326651 GCA_964020975.1 Hermodice carunculata
ACTGGGGGTAGAGTCTCTCAAGCAGGTTTTGCTGTAGTGCACCTATTGAAGGCATCTGCTGCAGTGAACAGGAGGCACTGCATACAATCAAGTGTGCACACCTGACAATCCACAGGCTTATCAAACTGGCAGGCCACCATTTGCTGAAAGGGTCACAGAAACCATGTCTGGCACAGAACAAGCATCCTTTTGCCAGACCAATTTGAGTACTGCCTGTCCGTCCTATTTCTATACATGTACAGAATAAGAAGCTGGTCTCTGCTACTCTTAACCAGAAGCAAAAAAGTGCAGCAAACATTCCTGCTGAGCATTGGTTTCTTAATTAAAACAGTTACATGTACAATGGCAGGTCCAGGACTCCAGGGAGCAACAGAAGTGCAAGTAGTGCAGTGTATCCATGGACATTTTAGAGCTAAAAACATCTTCTGAAGATCTCTCCATTCAGTTTTGTAATTAATTATCTGTATTTCAAGACCACCTGCAATGAGAGAACATGTATTACTGTCAGTTGTAATGGTCCAATAGCTTTGGTCCAAATAAGCTAGTACTGTGAGCTACCACTGCAACGCAGCGATCGCATCTCCGCTTTCTACTAGTAGACCTGCGGCATAGAGGGCCCTTCGGGGGTCATACCCCAACCCGTGGTATAACAAGTTACAACCTATACTTTCTTATAAGTATATATGTCCTCTTCATGAAAAAATAGGTTGTGGAATCTGAAAAGCGTTTTATTATATATATTTCTGCCCGTTTGCATAACAACCTATGCCATTTCTGAGACAACTAAAATTTGTCCTTAAAAATAATAACTTTGGTGATACTGCTTGTGGAAAGGCTAAATAAACATCAAAATGTGCTCAATTGCTCAAATATAGTAAAAAAATACAGAGTTTGCTTAAAGTGCCTAATTATCATATGTTAATTTATGCAAATATATGAAATTTACATCGAAATTAAGTATTGTGCGACGGATAACATACTATATTTACTAAGATATAGTTTCGTTTATTTAAAAAAAGGCAAAATTATTAGGAACAGTACTCATACAAGTTTTATTTATCATGTTCATATGAGTATACCATATGCATATTACTTAATATGCTAATATGGCTATCATATGTCATCTTTGCTTAGGGAACCGTGATAACAATTGCCAATACAACTGATAAAGTAAGATAGTACTTTGTACCATGTATACATACCTACACGTAATTTACAGTGAACCATCCCTTGGAGTCCTGCAACAAAACTAATGTATCTCTGGCATCAAACTATAATTCAAGATGCCTTTTAGTAAAGGAAAACAGTATAAGTACATGTACACACTAAATATAGAAAGCTGATCAATGATGGTCACGGTTTGGAGATTCTACGCCAAAATTCAATCATCATCTTCCTCATCATCACTGTCTGTTTCAGTGTCAAAAGTGTCATTTGCACACTCATGTCCAAGGCATGCACATAATTCTGTGCATTTAAGTCCTGTCTGGAGGCAATGGCATTTTCTTGCAACAGTACACTCAATATCGGTGCAATACATATGAGTCAGGTTGTGGACTTCCAGTGGCGCTAGCTCCTTGGTATACATCAAAGGCTTGAGGTAGCCATCATTAGACATTTCCCAGCCGTTACCATTGGGATCCCACACTTTAGGGTTAGGAATGTGACTGTTGTATTGGTGTCTTTTTGTCCAAAACCACTTCCTAGTAGTCATTACCCTATTCCGCAGTCCAAACTCTTTACTCTCCATAAGCTAACCTGTCCTGGTCTAACCTATATACATATAAAAGTACTATTGTCCAAATTGCACACGTTCCTCTGTAAAATTTTGACATAGGCTGTATTAGGCGAAATAAATTAAAGGGTCTTTGGCGAGTAACTACTCAACATGTTTCGGAGCATTTTACCCGTACATGTCTCTCTGAGTAGCGGCTCCTTGTCTAAGCTAAATATTCAGCAAAGACAACCGACATAATAATGAATATATATGAACGTGGCAAATGATGAATTAGCTAAATACGTAAAGTTTTGCATATACATGTAGACCGTCATTATAAACGAAGAATACCTGGCAAACAAACTATAATTACCAAATTTGTGTAGTACAGGTTCAGTTAAGAACAATTTGACTTACCCCTGAACCAATATGTACCCTTTCTAGCTGGACAGCTTATTCTAGCTAAACCATCCGCCAGTGTTTAACTGAAGTGGAAACAAGCTGGGGCATTATATTCAGTCCCAGTGATTGTAAAATAAACAGTTGCAGGTAGACCACCTGTATAAACCAAGGGAAATCCTAACAATGACTGCAACAATGTACATCCTGCACCAGAAATGTAAAACAAACTCCATGATGACACCTACTCCTCAAACAATTAAGCTCTATTTCATTGCCAACCCTGAGTCAATGTATCAACGTAATGTGTCAGGTTTGTGATATTTGAAAAAATGCTGTCACTTTTGAGTAATTTTTTTAACATTGAGTAAAAGTGCATCTAGGCATGTCAGAAAAGAATAAAGTCATTAGCATTTATGCCATAAACATGTTATCAAAACAATTTTTCTTAACAGGATTTTCAGTACAATTAAGCAAACATGTTACTGTGGTAGGCCGCTGCTTGCTACCGATAGTCATTTGTATTTCAGTCAAGAGAATGCACTGAAAATATTAAACAGATATCAAGTACAATTAGGCAAGCTTCTAACTGTCGTAGGCCGCTACTCGCTACCGATAGCCCCTGGGGGTTTAACCTATGAGAAATCAAGCTAGCGTAAAATGTTTGAAAGGTGAACATTAAAACAGAATGATGTCAAAAGATAAAATTAAGTTGAAAAAAAGGCAAGTCTAAAATCTCTAAAATTATTGAAGCCAAACTTTCTAACCATCTCTGGATATTTACAGCAAAATTTGTAGAAATATTTGATCAAAAGTACATCTTTGAATCTTCCTGACTCAAGTTTATTGTAAATAAAAATTTGGTTCGAGATGCAAAGTCCTGAAATTTAGAACAAATGCGACCAAATCTCAAAGTCTGTGAAAAAAATGTATTATATCCAATAGTATCCGAAATAATACTGCCTGGGAAAGGATAATTAACTACTTCAAAGTTAAACTTATCTATTTTGTGATAGACTTTAATACAAAACCTGTCATTTGTGACCGGATTATCCAAGTCCAAAAACACATCTCTGAAACCATCTGAATTGTTAACCTCCAAAGGGATATCTTTTGGGTAAATTTCTTAAGCAATTTTACTGAAATTTTGTACATTTACACAAGCAATGTCATCAATATATCTTGCATTGTTTGATAATTTTGTAGCCATTTGAAAGTCCTTTTTCATCAGTTTATCCATATACTTAAATTCAAGCCTGGTTGAATACAAATCTGCCAGCAAAGGGGAGCAGTTGCTACCCATTGCAATGCCTTTTATTTGTTGAAAATACAATGGTCCTCATTGAACAAAAGTATTATCCAAAAGAAATTTTATAGCATCTATCAAAGTTTCAACAGTGTACGATTTAATGTTACTTTTTGAACATTTGTTGTGTTATGCTTCCTTGTATATGAATTAATATTAAGGTATGGTTTACCATTATGGTTAAACATTTTGCTTATTAATTCTGAAAGTGAACTTTTAACTTCATCTATGGGTAGATTTGTGGGCAGTGAAGAAACATCAAAACATTTGATATTTTTTGCTTTTAAATCTTTGATTTTAGATACTAACTCGGAAGAATTGCTTATACTCCAAAAACAATTTAATTCACCGTTTCTAGAAATTGCATTACAGTATTTATGAAAATGATTCCTAATTGCAGTCAAACACAATGTTCCTTCTTTTGATAATTGTTTTCTTGTACATTTTGCAGCACCGGCTATGCATCTAGATTTAAAAGGGTTTTTATGTAATTTGGGTATCCAGAACAAAAGTGGAATAGAGGAGTCCTCTTCAGAAATTTTGGTATTAAAATTCCTTTTCGTCTCATCTTTATGTGTATCTATCAAATTATCAATGGATTGTTTGTGTAATTTATATACATCATTTCCTCTTATGTCTGAAATATTGTTTATACCAAGTTCTTTTTTCAAAACATCCAGATAATATTTTTTGCAGATGATCCCAAAATTGTTCCCTGCCTTATCTATGTTAGTGACTACAAAACTTTCTTGTAGTTCTTTGACTGCTTTTGAAACTTCAGCTTGTTTTAGATTAGCCGTATTGAAATTCTTAATGTGGGATTTGTAACAATAAATTCTATTTCTAGAGACTTTTTTCAAGTTTGATAACCGTCCTTTAAATTTCTGAAATTCTATTTTTCTTTCTTTGCCCATCTCATACAGTAGGAATCAAATGCATCACATGTATCCTGAAAAAATACTGTCAATGTTCAACTTGGGGCATATCCGAAATTTTGTACCTTTTTTCATAATTTCTTTTAAACTTGAATTTTGTACGATATCTAAATTACCTGTAAATACATGTTTGTGGTATGCATCAACAAAATGTGAATATTTACTGTTAGACATACCTTCACAATTTTGATTTGCTGCGATATCTTCAAGAGTAATTAAAGCCAGAAATTGCTTATAATTCATGATACTTTGTCCAATATTGTTGCCATATTTATAGGAAATGATGGGGAGGTGGGGGGTCTTTTATTTTGCAATCCTTGGGAATCATGTTACGAACAAATTTCAATTTGAAAAGGGACTGAATGTTTAGTGAATCAATAATTTTGTGTTTGAAAGGAATGCTGCAAAACATTTGATCTAATTTTTTCTAATTAGAATCTGGTTTTTGAATAGTTGTTGTGTAAGCGTACACAATTTCACAAAAACTTTGCGGAAATGTGTGTTCTGAATCAGTAAGACCCAAATATTCATTAATTTTTGTTATGTCTCGAAATGATAGTGCTTTAAGAGCTGTATGTAATTGATCAATGCCATTGTGGCACCAGATGGCACATTGGTATTGTGCCCTTTTCACATGTTGCTCAAATGCATCCTCAGTAAGCGGTAGTTGAGCAGCTGATCGATCTGTGGTGGAAGCAATCATATATCGTAGCTTTTCCAAAGTAGTTTTGAAATCAGTCCCTTTTCCTGTTTTGAGAGCTTCGCTACATAAAACAGGTATTGTGATTTAGTTTGGCTGGGGGTGGCTTCTTGAATGGCGGTTCCAGGTTCATGATTTTAGGTTCATGCTACAAAATTATCTAACCTGCAAATACATTAAAACGTGGGCTGTTCTTACCAGGTCCAAGCTGCATTTTAGAAAATAATCCAGTTCATCATGTGCATATTTTCAATAATGCAACGCATTTTGACAATATGCACAGTCATTCTCAATAACACTGATAATGAGACAATCACAGAAATGTGCCCAGATTTGTGCTTTCTGGTGCCTCTACTACACAACACATAAATTATAAAATCCTAATTTGAAGATGACCTCATTTGCATACATTTAATGATAGGGTTTCTAAATTGTCTTCACTTCATTTTTTTTTTTTTTGGTACTGTATATGCTAAATTTGCTCAAATTCCAACAATGCGTTCTGGAGAGAGCACTTTTGCACAAGCTAGCCAGACCAGACAACCCATAAACATAATGCCCCCCCCCCCCCCCCCCCATGGCGGACCCATAAAATTTCAGTAAAGCTGTGAACAAAAAATGTTCAGAAGACGATTGGGATTCTATGTTCTATATGATTTGAAGCACTTTTCAAGGAAATGTAACTTTTTGCATTGGTACAGCACATAATATGTGATATACATCTTCAGAATGGCATCAAAAACCCCAACATCTGAAGCCTAATTTGCATACATGTAATGGTGTCCACTCCATATACTCCAGTAAATTTGGTATCAGTATAACCCTGGAAGTATATTACCTTCATCATTTAACATTTACCCCCATTTTTGGTAATTTGGCAACTGCAGCAAACAACATCAACAAATAGAGGTATTTATATTGCCAAATAGATGACAAAATTTTGCATATGATTATAATAATGATGTTATTCAAATAGTTTTTAAAAAGCTTCATGCCTGTTGAAAGAGTAAGGTTAGTGCTACCTTCTGATGAACTTTGGAGTGCTTATCTACAAAATTAAGGCAGATATTAAAAAATTAGTGAAAAGTAGTCATTTTCGAAAAAAATAGAGGTTGCCATAGAAACGGGCGTGTAAACATACCAAAAAACGCTTTTTGGACTCCACAACTTATTTTTCTGTAAAGAGGAGACATGTATGCATATTTTGATGTAGGTTGTGTTTTGTTATACCTTTGGTTGGGGTTGCACCTATTTTTAGGGCACTTTTGAAGCATTTGCCGCTAGCCTATAGGCAGCTGGCCTTTCTCCGTTGCTGGGTAGGTCACTCGATCCTCGGCCATCTCACTCCCTTCTGCCATCGGTTTGTTGTGTGTTGTTTTTCTGCAATCGTCCAGTTGTTACACAGAAAATTACTTGGGCACTGGGTGTTCTGGTGTCAAACCTTTACCCCCAACAAAATGTCTGGAACAAATACTGTCAAATTTGCCTGGTAGTTTATTATCTTCTGGTCTTTTCACCATATTCAACCACTCCCGTCGTTTCTATGTTTCTTTAAAGGAAAACTTTGGAAAGCAACCCCTTGCATCCAGGGGTATTTATCCAATTTGCCCAGTTTTCTTGTGTCCTTCTTACAGTCAGGAAATTTGCAATTGTAAACTGTCATTGTAGCTTGTAAATACTTTCGTAGTATGTTGGGAAATAACGATCAACTTTGCGATGTCATTTTCCTGTACTTTAACTATGGCGCAATATGGCTGCTATATTGAAATGACCTAACGTGCCACAAGGCGCACCGGGAAATGACCCTGGCATTTTAGTGGCTACAGTACTAGCTAATTTGGACTTTACATATTGCCGATGTGCCCAGATAAAATAACTAGGAAAGAAGATTTGCTTCAAAGCAAAACTATGTGCCTCCAAAACTTGCATCAATTTAAATGCTGCTTTTGTTAGTGCTTCATTTGGTGCGTCTACAGCACAAGCCTATGAATAAAAGTTGGAATGGCACCTGTACCTACAATAGCTTTGAAGGTATTCAACATTTAAACTTTTCAAATACCCCTAATCAGCATAAACTAAAACTTCAGAACTTTTGTGCGTGGCTCATTGGTAGTGCATACAGCACAAGTTTACCTATAAATTGAAGTCAGAATGGCAGCTCTACCTTTTATAGTTTTCAAGATATTCAGCATTCAAACTTTTCAAATGCCCCAAATTAGCATGAATTTAAATTCTAAAAAATTTGGTTGTGGTTCATTGGATGCACATACCGCACAAACCTACGGATTACAATTGGAATGGTACCTTTACCTTTAATAGTTTTGAATATTTAAACTTTTGTGGTTCATTGGATGTGCCCACAGCACAAACCTATCAATTGAAATTGAAATGGCACCTGTACCTATTATAGTTTTGAAGATATTCAACATTTACACTTTCCAAGTGTCAGCAGAAATTGAAATTCTACAACTTTCATTTGTGGTTCATTGAATGCGCCCCCAGCATGAACCTTAGTTTTAAGATAAGTTGGAATGGCACCTCCACCTATGACACTTTTGAAGATTTAAATGTCAAAATGGCCCTGATTTGCATAATTTTCAAATGTGCACTCCATTTTATAAAATGTCAAGACTGTGTGGAAGTATATAATCCTACCAAGTTTGTAGTTTCTAGGTGAGAGAGAGGGAGGGGAGGAGGGCGGGGGAGAGAGAGTGTGTGTTACTTTCTCTTGCATGCCCAAAGAAATCCAAATACAGTAAAACCTCCATATGTGGGCACCTCCTTACAGGGGGCACTTTTCTTCAGTCATTTCATTTTTCCTATTGAGTACATTATAAAGCCACCTCTCTAAAGTGGGCACCTCCCTGATCTGGGCATTGGGCACCCTAAACATTCACCAAAATCTGTTAAAAGTGGGCACTGCTATTTTGTCTATAAATGTTTTACTTTGTAAAAGTGTTATTTTTTGCATCAGGACTTGCCACCATTAACTTTTAATTCTTCAAGTGTCATTTTTCTATCAGTGCTCACCACCTAATGTTATCCCCTTATCATAACAGCAAGTAGAGTACATGTATTGGCCAGCATCAACAAAGCATCAAAGCATAACAGTTGTTTTAGTCCACAACGACTTTTGACAGTTTTGTGGATTAACCATAGGATTAAGGTGTCAAAGTGGAGAGAACAAGTGATTCAACTGGAAAGCAAGTTTGTGTGTGGATGAATGTCAGCTCAGAGATTTGCTCAACCTTGCAGTTTGATACTTTGATGGGCCTGCTGGTAATCATTGAGTTTTGGACTTTATTTTTCTACACAGTAGATGTAGTTGATATTTAATTGATTTTTTTTTCAAGAAATAAAGGCAAAATGTTAAAAAAAAAACTGTTTTTCTCATTTATTTTGTGTGGGATTAAGATACATGTATCTGTATACACACACATATATATAAACATACATGTACATGTGTATGCATGCACATGTATAGCCTCTCCCTTATCTTTGTTGCTTATCCACACATTCCAAAATGGCCATGCACCCCTCTGTAAAGCGGGCACCTCCCTAAAGTGGGCATTTTGTCCCAAGGAGCCCACTTTACGGAGGTTATTAGGTGCATCAGTACTTTGTTTATGGATCCGCCCCAAAGGGGGCGAGGGCCCATTATGTTTTGGGGTTGTCCTCCCGTGGTTCTGCCATTTATGATATCTCAAGACTCCCCACCTGAAAATGACATTTACCTCATTTGTACCTTGACATCATTTTTTGACTATTATATTTTGGTGACCTTGAACTCATTTTCAAAGTCACTGGAGCAATGTAAAGGTGCACCCATCAGTCACATCATTTGTTTGTGAAAATGATAATACAAGACTTACTGGCCACTTCAAACTCAAATTCAGTTTACCTGACTTGTGCCATGACTCCATTTCTTGACTTGATTATACTTTGGTGACATTAGCCTCATTTTCAAGGTCAAAGGAGGTGTATATGTGTGAAGATTGACCCATAAGTCTCTGCTTTCCATTGAAATACCTCTATTTTAATCTTAATTCCATGGGATTTTTGCTGCAAACTGCCATACTTTTTATGCACTTTTGGTATTAAACAAAATGTTTTTAATTTTTTACTTTTCACTTCAGCTAGAGCCTTACAATATGGAGATTGGAGCATTTTGTGGCCACATGGAGCACAGTACTGAAAACAAGAGTTTTTATCTATCCATTCCCTGATAAGTTATTGCATACACAGTTTGAACAAAACAAATAGCTTAGTTCCGAGATAGGGACAATTTTTGCCACCAGTGGCGCTGACTACTATGTTCCCGCGATGTCACGGACGTTTCTGCAAGTCTCGGGGGACACTTTCAAGTCTCGCCATTTTGCCCAATTGTGTTTACACAGGAAAGTTGGTGTCATTTTTTTAACGCCGGTTATTTTAATAACCTACAAGTGTAACTCCAAGAAAGCATGCCAGTGTACAACTGTAAGATACCAGGATGTACCTCAGATAGCAGAAAACACGGTCACTATGAAAAATACTGACACAAAACCTGAGACAAAACCTACACAAATTGGAGCCTGCATTGTGGCACAACTAACCATGCATTAAGTCACCCTTGATTGACTCGGTGAGTTCTGAGGGATTAGCCTGGGGCGCACTTCTGCCAGTGCTTTGAAGATCCTCGCGCTTGGCTGACCACTAACCAGATTAGCGCTTGACGGGTGCAATCAGAAATTAACAGTAAAGCACCTGACCTGAATTCGCAATACACTGTCTGCAAACTTTGTTACCTGATTACTGGCACACTGTTGGCCTTCAAGTATTTTCAGATCAGCTATTATTATTTGTTTAAGATTGGCGACATTAAACAATAAATAAATATCGAATAATTAATATTAAAGCCCTCTTACGCTGTACACTTGCACCATCCGGTATGGATGACCCTTTCTTCCATGACTATTCCCCAGACCTGGTACGGTGCCTCGCCTGGTGAGGTTTGTCTTGTACAAAGTGCCTTAACATACAAAAGTTTGCATTAAACAAAGTTCGACAGCACGTGTAACTTAACCCCATGGATGTGCCCCTGTTCCGCAAGTTGGTAGCCCCTGGATTCACAGCACTTCTGAACATTGTTGGGTGTCCAGTCACATTTGCTTATTAGGTAGGCGATGACATGGGGCATCTCAAGCACTGGCATTGCTTTCAGGTCTTCTGTCCAGGAGGTTATCGAAGATATGTGTGGCCACCTTCTTCTTCCCATCGGGAAACTCCAATCGAGCTCTCCGCACGTCCATGGTATCATCTTTCTCCTCAACTAGGTCTTTCTTCACATATTTGTACCCCTGCACTCCGCGAATCTTTAGAAACCTCTTAAGATCAACCACTTTCATCTTTGAAAATTTGTCGTACAGTTCATTCTCCCTCTGTTCAATCACGTTAATCGCCGCTCCTCCGTCGTCCATATTTCCCGCCATGTTCACTGAAACTGAACGATCACTGTTGCACGTCTATTCTCGTATGGGTTTCGCTGTCACGCTGTTTTGGTCACGGCCTACTATTACCCCGGGAAAGCTTGACCGCGGAATTGCGTTACCAGGCATGTCGGGCATGCGTGGAGGGCAAAAATCTACCATGCGAAGCCTGGTGTTGAAAAAAATCCCTAACTCGGAACGCCAGTATTGAGACCAAATAATGACCTATGGAAACGCCATTTCTTGAGTGCTGGTATGAACCTGCTGAGGAACCTGTCATGTTAATAGGTGTCCAGTATAACTAATCGGATGTAACTTTGTGTTTGCAGTCCCACTTCTGCAGTCTAAAGGTATCATACGTGAGGTGCTGCCCCTACATAACAATGATGACCTCACTGCTCTCCGCAAAAACTGGGTGCAGGCTTTCTTCAAAAGGCAGCCACTGGGTAAGTTGTCAGTGAACTGTGCAGGCAGAAGCGGTAGACTCTGGTGCAGGGAAGAACAAGATGTTGTGGTGTGGGGACAAGCAGGATAATCTGGTGTAATGAGCAGCAGGATACTTTGGTGTGGGGGAGGAACAGAGCACATAGGTACAGTATATAGGGAGCTAAAGTGCAGTAACAAGTAGATGTAGGGAGTTAGTAAAGTGGAATACATGTACTTAAGACACAGGAAGAAAAAATAAAATACGTGAGATATGCGAAATTTTAATTAATTTTCTGTATTAGTAAGTATACTTACCTCTCGGCCACCATTGCCAAGATCTCAGTGTCTGGACGATAAGCCTGACACAATCAAGTTGTATTGCTAACTTGATTGTTTCCTAAAACTTGACAGCCCCAGGGGTGCCATGTCTTGGTTCCTATGAATCTGGGGGTGACTCCCAGTCTGCATGCTCCCTTGTTCTTCCTTCCTGCTCAGTGATTGGTCAGTTGACATCACCTATGTGAATGAAGTGGAGTTGGTCAGGTGGGCTTCTTCTGGTGGTTGAGAGGTAAGTATACTTACTAATACCGAAATTACTCAAAATTTCACGTATCGTAACGTTACCTCTCAACCACCATTGCTGATATACAAATGCATTGGAGGAGGGTGCAGTGTTACAGGCATACAGGAGATATTTGAGGTAATCTCAGTATTATTAAGCACACTTACCTCTCGAGCACCATTTGCGTAGACCTCTGTGTCTGGGCTGAATGCCCATGAAATCAAGTTGAGTTCACTCACTTGATTCCTGAAACTCTGATGGCACCGTCTTTCGGTTCCTGTGGAACTGGCAGTGACTCCCAGTGTGCATGCTTCCCATATGGTCCATCCTGTCTTGGAGATTGGTAATTCGACGTCAGCTATAAGAGGAAGTGGGGTTGCTTGGGTGGGCTTCTCTGGGGGAGGAGAGGCAAGTATACTTACGAATACTAATATTACTCCCAATATCTTGTATTAGTTATGTAACGTTACCTCATGACCACCATTGGCCAATATATACAGTGAAAGCTGTCTATTTTGGACTCCTCTGGGACTGGCAAAAAGTGTCCATAGTTGACAGGTGTCCACAATAGACAGGTGTTTTTAACAAGAAAATTGACCTTTCAGTAGTGGAAATAACTGTCCACATTAAAAAGGTGTCCACATTATCGAGGTGTCCACCAGGACAGGTTTTACTGTACAAGCTTATAGATGCAGCGTGTAATATTACTGGCACACTGACCTCATTTGACCAGCGGGACTGGCAGCCTGGGGGTAACCATCGGTTTGAGTGAGAAGGCGACGTTTGAAGGGAAAACCTCAGAGCTACGTAGTGTTGAGGCCGCCAACAGCAGAATCCAGCCAACCAGAAACCCTCCTTACCGACCAGCATGGGAAGGCACTAAACACCCCCACCCCCACCCCCCCACCCCCCCCCCCCCCGGTACTCGCCTGCCTACATGACAGCTGTATCTCCTTGGCAATAAAAATGGCTCGCAGTCACACAGCTCCTGTCAGATCTCAGAATTCTGCTCTCTCTCAGTTATGAAGGTGGCTACTTTCTACATCTAGCTTAGAAATCTCACCAGTATTCCAGAGTTTTCCAATTAGTCACACATCCCAATTCACTGAGGGAGAGCTGTGTGGACCACATATGAATGTGGGTCACCATTCTAGCTTATTCTAATTGTTTACAAAAATCATGAAAGTCTTTCCAACAAAGCAAGCCAACTAAGTGCACAGACTCAATGAGTACAGGGACCTGTCCAAATCAAAACAAACATCACATCCATAACTACAGTAATGGTAGTGGAGGCTTGATGCTCAGTTCCAGCAGGTCTACCAAGCAATCGTTTCAGGGCTGCCAGGGGGCAACCAGGATCAGATTGCAATCTTGAGACCAAACCTTGCGCAGTACCCTTGGAAGGATCTGGCAAGGTGGAAAGGTGTACACCCACAGGTTGCTCCAGTCCATGACCAGAGCGTCCACCACTAGGGCTTGGGGGTCTGGAACAGGCGAGACGTAAACTGGCAGTTTCGCATTCTCGCAAGTCATGAACAGATCCACATGTGGAGTTCCCCATTTGGCCCACATGGCCTGAATGACCCAGGGGTGGAGTGACCACTCCATCCCTACTGGCTGACCCTTCTCAAGAGTTGGTCTGCCAGGACATTTTGATGTCCCGGGACGTGCCTGGTGTGCATGCGGATGTCTTGTTCAGAGCACCATCTGGTGATGCGTCCAGCTTGCTCCATCAGCTTCTTGGACTGCTTCCTGCCTTGCCTATTGAGAAAAGCCATGGCCGTCCTGTTGTTGCACATTATGAGGACATGTTTTCTGCTCCACCAGGTCTTGGAAGTGGAGGAGCGCCAAGTGTATAGCCTCCAGTTCCAACCAGTTTATGTGGTGAGATGCAAAGGACGCCGCCTAAGGGCCCGACCCTGTCTGGCCCTCCACACAAGCACCCCACCTGGATCAAGAAGAGTCCATGTAAATGGTGAGCTGGGCCTAAAAAGCTTCCAGGGTGTGACCCCTTGTGATGTTCTCCCTCACAGTCCACCACAGAAGGTGTGGGTGAACCTCATTGAGAATCAGCACCAGGGCCCTGATAGCCCTGGTCTCTTGTCCATCTGCCCCGCAGAGCGTGCTGCAAGGGGCAACAGTGAAGATGACTAAGTGGGACCTGGGAGTCCATTGAGAACAGGAAGCCCAACAGGGCTAGCCATTGTTGGACCAAGCAGACCTTGCCAGTCAGAAAGGTCCTGAGCAGGTACTGCAGGCTCTCCTACCTGTCTTCTGAAGGGTGACAGATGTAGGCAACCAGGTGGAACTGGATGCCGAGAAAGATCGATGAAAGTCAGCTGTGGCTGCACACTGGACTTGGGTAGGTTCACTATCGGGCCCAAGCGTTTGAAGCAGTTCCAGAACAGTCTGTGTGTGACACTGTGAATCCAGGCACAGAAGTGCTCAGATAAGCCAATCGTCTAGATACACACAAATGCAGATGGCAGAGCTGTAAAGATAAGTAGCGACTGTCTGCAGGGACCTGGTAAACACCAGTGGTGCCATGGCAAGGCCCAAGTGCCCTGAACTGATAGACGTCACCCGCAAATGCGAATCACAGATAGTTCCATGATTTATACATGGAAGAACACATCCTTGAGATCCAGGGATCTCGTCCACTCCATGGGCCATATTAAAGACTGCTGCCACCAACTGGGGAGCCTCCATCCAAAAAGACGGGACTTCCAGGAAGGTGTTCAGTATTGACAAGTCTAGGGCCAAGCACCATCCTCTGTGAATCTTGGGGACCAGGAAGAGTAAGTTGTAAAAGTCGGGAGTACCTTGATCCTTGACCCTCTCTATGGCGCACTTGCTCTGAAGCGTCTGAAATGCCACCAGGAATGCCGATGCCTTGGGTTCCAAGGTGGGTGGTGGAAATCACTGTGGTTCTCAGGGCCTGTCTTTGCCTAAGGACAGCATGTAGCCGTGTCTAAGGAAATTCAGGTCAAATGAATCGTTCGTGATAAGACTCCCATTGCATGCGATATGGGTGATGCAGCCGCTGACCGGGTGTTCCGCGAAGTCTAACAGTGTGGTGGTTGGCAATCCGGTATACAAGAGTCAGGAATACCGAGGCTTTCCTGTCTTCTAGCCTCTACCGGAAGGCTTGCCTTCCTGAATTGCTGTCTGCTCTTCCCAGGTCTTTGCATCCCATAGGGAGCACAAGTCGAGGGTCTAGTAGACGTGGTCTGAGAAGTACCGTGCTTCTGGGCTGAAGTGGCCAAAGACGACAAGGAGCAGAGGTGGTTAGTACCTTGTCCTGGTCGGCTGAGTGGGCCCAATGGTCCTGTGCCTGGCAGACTAACTCTGCCATCTCTCCTCCAAACTGAGTTCCAGAGAAGACCAGCCCTTAGTGGGCTTATCTGTACAGAGGGTCAGGCAGCTTCTGACCCTGGAGGTAGGCGTCCCTCAGCAACAAACGAAGGTTTGCGTCCAGTGTGCAAGTGGTCTGTACCTGATGATCAACAGCTCCTGACAACGACATCGCAAGGAGTGTTGTCTGATCTAACCAGCCTCGCACCATCTTGGTGATCTGTATGGAGCCCTTGAGGTCACAAAGGAGAGACCCCAAAGCAGCTAACGACACAGTGGAGTACGACACCATAAGGACGGATCCACTGGCATCCTCTTCCAACCACCGGAAAGCCTCGGTAGACATAGTAATGACACCAACCAGGCTCTCAATCAGGGCTTTGACATGGTCAAAGCCCTTTGAGGGAGCAGGTGTCATGTCTATGGGAACAAGAGCCAAAGCCTCTACAGAACCCATGGTCACTGGCTCTCTGCACCTCTCAGAGCATGAAGAGCATAGGAGCACTTGACCGGGGTCAAGATTTTCTAAGGGACAAATTCAAAAGCAAAAGCTCATCCTCCTCCTTGGCATCCAGGTCTGAATACTCTGGACGTGCGAGGGGGCAGTAATGCCCAAAGCCTCATCAAACAACAAGTTGTCTGCAGGCGATGGAGCAGTCCCCTGTGAGGGCAGGGGATCTGTCACCACGCCCCGTGTTGGGGTAGTGAGGACTTCCGCAGAAGTGATCACATCCACGATGACTGATGGCTGCCATGACTTTGTGGCTGTGACGACTTCTGCAGGGGACTCCAATCCTCGATCTTCTCTAACAGTTTATTTGGCTTGTGGGAGCTCTAGCTCAGACTTTCTTAAAGACTGTAGGCCTATCCAAAGCATTCTCATAGGCTTTCAGGATTGTCTGCTTGATCTGCAATGATCTTGCCACTTCCAAGGGTTACCCAGGGGTAAAAAGAGGGCAGATGTCTGACCCTCGGAACTAGTTGTGCGTGAGAGTTACCATCACAGCACTCTCACCGGGCACAGGGCTCTTTCCTCCATGGGAAGAGCTGTGTCCATAGCACAAAGGGTGAAACCCTTAAAGGTCATAGATGGATCTCCAGCCACTTGGTTCTTGTGAGGAAGCCCAACTGAGGCCTTAGGGTCACCTCAGAGTGGTCAGATGACCATTGGATTTGGTTGTGTGCTAGAGCATGAATAAGGGTAGGCATGAGTAGCACTAGAACAGTGGCTGTGAACAAAGTTCATGGAGCTGCTGACTGCTGACTCTAAAGACTATGCCAAAAGTGGCGCCCGAGGAGGAAGGAAGAACAAGGGAGCATATGCACTGAGAGTCACCACAGGATCCATAGGAACGGAGAGATGGTGCCACTGGTATGGTCAGGTTTTTGGAAACAGTCAAGTGAGTAACCCAAGTCAATTGTGTCTGGCATATTGGCCAGAGAAAGAGATCTTGGCAATGGTGGTAGACAGGTAACTAAGGGGCAGCTAAAGTGGTGGAGTAGGTTAAACTAATGGAGAAAAAGTAGAATACAGAAGTTATTTGGAGGGAACTAAGGAGGAATATACATGATGCAGGGAGGTTGTTTGTGGTCCTTTGTATGTGCCTCAAGTTCAAACCTATAAATGAAAGTTGGAATTAATGGTACCTTTGCCTTAAATAGCTTTCAAGATATTCAAGATTAAAAATTTCGAATGACCCTGATTTGCATAAATTTCAATGTGGTTACTCTTCCAAATCAGGTGCATAATTTCACTGCTAGGTCAATTACCATGCCAAATTGGTACTTTTTAGGACAAAAGTGTGCAAGAAAAACTTGGGACAAAATTCACACGGAAAAAAGAAATAAATATATATAAATAAATAAATGAGACCTAGTAAATAAAGAAATGAATAAATAAAGTATTTGAGGAAAAGAAGGGTCTGTGTTTGCACACGGACTTATTAAGGAAAGAAAGAAAAAATAAAGTATTTCACGAAAAACAAGGCTGCATTTGCACACTAAATGAATAAATAAATAAGGAATAAAGTACATGTATTTGAGGGAAAACAAAAAGTCTGTGTTGGTGCACAGATTTAAAACATAAACTGTTGTCCCTGATTTGACCCTTTCCCCTTGAATTAAGTCTGAGCCACTAACTTTCCTTGGCACGGGTGCCCAAACCATGCCAAAGAAAGATGTTGACCTGGGTCATGTTATTTTGAAAGGTCTCATCTACAAGTATGTCTCCCTGTGCAACGGGGGGATGTATTGTTTTTGCGTCCATTGCTTCCGCTTCTTCTTCTTCTTCTTCTTCCTTCTTCTTCTTCCTCTACACATTCTTGTGTGTGTTGCGGATGCGATAACTCGAGAAAGATTTGACTTGTGAAGTTGAATTTTTTTGTGAAGATGTTTCCATGTAAAACCTTACTTGGGATTGCAGATGGGTGACCTTGACTTATTTTCAAGGTCACATGGGCATGTCATATAAAATTGACGCGGACGCAATAAATCCGCAAGGATTTGACTCAAGAGGTTGAAATTTTGCATGATTATGTACCAAATTAAGAACTGGGTTGGGATTGTAGATGGGTGACCTTGACTTATTTTCAAGGTCACATGGCCACTTTTAAAAATCATTGCAGATGCACTTGAGAAAGATTTGTGTTAAAGAGATTGATATTTTGTGTGATTATGTTTCTATGTAAGATTTTTGTAAGACTTTGCTTGTAACTGCAGATGTATGACCTTGACCTATTTCTAAAGGTCACATGCGCATGTCATGTAAAATTGACGCGGACGCATAGCTCCACAAGGATATGACTTAAGAGGTTGAAATTTAGCATGATTATGTACCATAAAATGAACTAGGTCGGGATTGTAGATGGGTGACCTTGACCTATTTTCAAAGTCACATGGCCACTTTTAAAAATCATTGCTGATTCACTCGGGAAAGATTTGTGTTAAAGAGGTTGATATTTTGTGTGATTATGTTTCAATGTAAGATTTTTGTGAGACTTTGCTTGTAACTGCAGATGTATGACCATGACCTATTTTTCAAGGTCACACGGGCATGTAATATAAAAATAGACGCGGACGCAATAACTCCATAAGGATTTGACCTGAAAGGTTGAAATTTTGCATGATTATGTACCATAGAATGAACTAGGTTGGGATTGTAGATGGGTGACCTTGACCTATTTTCTAGGTCACATGGCCACTTTTTAAAAATCATTGCAGATGCACTCGTGAAAGATTTGACTTAAAGAGGTTGACATTTTGTGTGATTATGTTTCTTTGTAGACTTTTGTAAGACCTTGTTTGTAACAGCAGATGTATGATCTTTACCTGTTTTTCAAGGTCACGTGGGCATTTTGTCTTAAATCAATGTGGACGTGATAACTCAAGGAAGATTTGACTTGGGAAGTTGAAATTTTATGTGAAGATGTTCCTATATATGATCTTGCTTGGGATTGCAGATGGGTGACCTTGACATATTTTTCAAGGTCACGTGGGCATGTCATCTAAAACTGACACGCATGCAACAACTCTGCAAGGATTTGACGTAGGAAGTTGGAATTTTGCTTGTTTATGTTCCATAATACCAACTAGGTTGGGATTGTAGATAGGTGACCTTGACGTATTTTCAAGGTCACATGGCCACTTTTAAAAATCATTGCAGATGCACTCGAGAAAGATTTGTTTTTAAGAAGTTGACATTTTGTGTGATTATGTTTCTATGTAAGACTTTTGTAAGACCTTGCTTGTAACTGCAAATGTATGACCTTGACCTGTTTTTCAAGCTCACGTGGGCATTTCGTCAAAGATGAACATTTTGAAATGTCAATAAAGAGTGTACCTTCACCATATCTGTACATCATTGGAATCGGTATGCCTATTTATAAAAATAAGGGTGACAAAAGTAAGGGCGCAATGGGAGACATTTGATTTTCTGTTGGAAAATCAGCCTGTTCTAGTTCTCAAATTGTTTTTCTTTACTATTGTTCAAAATTAGTTGAAAACTTCGAAGCAGATGACATCTGAACACCAGCTGGTTTTGGCCGGTTTAAAGGTGAAAAGGGTTAAGGAAGGGAGGCTGGGGCTGCTGACAGAAGTACCAGAAGAGCAGGGGTATAAATGCACAGGTGGACATGGTGGGGTGAAATAGCATATGGCACAGACTGTGACAGCACATGAGAACTTATTTTAAGACAAGCTACTTCTAGTTGGCAGTAACTGACCAATGGGAGGCACTAGACTTATTTATCCCCCAGGTAATAAAATGCTTTTTTATTTAATTTAAATTTGGAGATGATATTTTAGTCATATATAAAATTCATCTATAAAGGCCTGTGTAAGGTTTGTTTGTCAACTTGGCTTCTGGGTGTAAAGTAATATTGTGAGACAGACTCCAAACAAGTAGATATCTTTGTTCATGTACCAACTGTATTCATTATCCCTTAGCAGGGAGTGCATATAGTGTTTAGTCTCATGGTCCGCTGCCGCCTATCCCATTTTTGGGAAATATCTTGGCTTCTGATTGGTTGAGAGCTATTCACTATACATCCCAGTTCCTGGTTTTGTTTTCCCATTGCTATATTTAGTGCTCCCCATTGAAGATAGCAGCTGTAGTTCATGACTGCCCCCATAATGCAAAGCGCGCTTCCCCTGTCAGATGACAAGAAAATGGCGGGCTCGATTGTGACTGATGCCCTTTCACCAACTCTTCAGTCACACACGGCCATTTGCCCGTCACTCTATGGCTGAATTGGATACAAAGAAGAGGTGTCTTGTGCCCAAGAGCACACAGAAAGGTAACAACCTTGCCGCCAGAATGCAAAGAGAGTACATTCATGAAGTTCAACAAAGCCCTCCCAACAGTGACCCGGTTGATGCTTCATTGAGTCAACCACAACAAGAAAATTAAATGGTTGGAGCGTGATAATTTTGAAGATTTTACAGAGTCACAGCTGCATCTCAACTTGACTTGTGTGTTTTGGACAGAAAAAAGACCAAAAATGGGATAAAATAGTCAGTCAGTGGTTTGGAGTGGACTACAGCAGAGCTCACACTCAGGGAGCTGTATGTCACTCAGCTGTCGCCTCATGAAATACAGCTTCCTTCATGTGAGCTATATGCTGTTAGTCCACTCCAAACCATTGACTGACTAATAGTATCTTATCTTCATTATATTTCTCTCCCATCTTGACCTATTGCTTCCTAAATTGGTACAGAAAATCTATTGGCCTGGGAAATTTTGCCCATAATATATACATGTATAACCTTGGAGTCAAAGGTCAAGGTGAAATCCTTGTTGTATTTTTCTGCTGACTCAGCAATTTTCAGATATTGGCTTATACCTTCTTAATTGAGCTTCGTACACCCAAGGTTACTTTTAAACATTAATAGGAAAGTACCTGTGGGCTTTCTATTTGCATGGTTTATTTTAAATCTGAGTGACCCTGATGAAAGGTCAAACTGCATACATTCCTGTTGATGTACATGTAAGTCAATGGAGATTGCAATGCTAATTCACACTTTCAACTTCTTCTCCAACACAATTGGCCAGATTCACTTGAAACTTGGTGGGGATGTACATTAGGTAGGTATCTACTACCGTTTTTGAGTATTCATGCTCCAATGATTTCTGGAATTTCAATTTTTTTTTTTTTTTTTTTTGTGTTAATTTTTGCATTCCTGTTGATTACTATGCAAGTCAAAGGGGTCTGTGATGGTAGTTCACATTTTGACTTCTTCAACACCATAAGCTGAATTCATTTGAAATGTTTGGTACAAATACTCCATATTTTGAGGGGGGGGGGGTTCATATGATTGTGGATGACCTTCAGGTCATAGGTCAAAGTCAGAATGCCTTACAAAATATAATGGTTTCCCTGTCACATCTGCAAATGGGTTTGATTGAAGTCCATCAAGCTTTGTCATTATTTACCAAATTGAGACTTCCCATGAATTTGGTAAGAGGTGACCTTGAGGTCAAAGGTCAAGGTCAAAGTTTCTGCAGAAGAGCGGCCCTCTAAGAGGGGTGGCCTGTGGTGAGAGGCACCTGCTCAGAGGATGCATAGTGTTTTTAACACAAAAGACTCGTTTCTAGTTCTAATAAGGACTATGGCTAAAAAGACAGGCAATGGACTAGAATTGAGCACAAACAGGTATAGTGTCAATGAAAATCAAAACTTTTTTGTGAAAATAGTGGGGGGTGCACCCAGGATGTGCCCATAATGGAATCCATACACGAGTTTTTCACCTTTTCCAAGTTTTGGATCCAACAGCCTTCTCTTGTGGCATCATGATATTGAGTGGCTGGAAACAAGAAGTGCAAAAAGTGATGAACCAGATCTGTGGGAAGGATGCTGGGTAGTGATGGACCAGATCTGTGGGAAGGATGCTGGGTAGTGATGGACCAGATCTGTGGAAAGGATGCTGGGTAGTGATGGACCAGATCTGTGGAAAGGATGCTCGGTAGCATTCTTCATTTGTTGCTAGGCAGCCGTATATAGCTTTTGTTGTCATCAGGTGTAAGTGTCATGATCCGCTGGAAGTCACGTTCTGCAGGCATTGATATTCACACTTTGTTGTCTAGATTTTGACCAAAATCTTAACTACGATAGTTGACCTGTGGTACTGAAGTATTTGCCATTACAATTTACGTTCATACCATCCACCTTAGGATTTTTGTAAATACAAAAAAAAAAAAAAATCTGCTAAACCTTTTCCTGGTCAAATTAAGACCCAGTCAATAGCTTTCCTAAGTGTAGGTTGAGATGTGCCCAACCCATGCCAAGGAAAGCTACTGCCCCCTGGCGTGCTATAGTGACAGATCCCGCCTACAATTTAAAACAAAAAACAAAAAAATGTTATCTCTGCATCAAAGTTTAAGTAAAAACATGAAAGCAGACAACAGTTGACATGCAGGCAGTTTTGCACCTTTTGGGTGGGAAAGGGTTCACGTATCCCTCAGCCTGTTTGGTACAAAATAAAAAGTTTTTACATTTTGGTGCTTCACTGAGTGAAGACAGGGAGCCATAAACTGCCATACTTATATTTAGGAGCAAGAATAAGTCTTTTGTTTTATCCTAGGAGAAGCTGCCTAGCATACATGTACATGTATTTTCAAACATGGTCAAGTTATTTTTATTTGGCATGTAATGCTACATTCAATCAATTACACTGATTGAATGTAGCATTACAAGGCGTGATTTCTAATAATGAAGTCTGCCGAGAGAGTCCATGTGGAAAGTGCCTGTTCCCACCAAGAGATCAAGGACAAGACCCCGCCCCTATACTGTGTACATTTGTGAGAATTCACTTTTCATGCGTATCATATCTTGCTGTTGTTGACCAGTGGACAATGACTTGTGCATGTAACCTGCATGCAGTATACAGTGGTACATGCATATAAGGCAGTTTGTAACACCTTTCCCTGAACACCCCAAACTAGGGTATTGTTTTAGTATTGAACTGTGCAGATGACTTTAGGACTTGGACCAGTACAGACGTACATGCCTAGAACTCTCCAAATGTTGTCTCCCTGCCATCACTGAGGACTGAACATGTAAGGTTCAGTATTCAGTCTCTGCCAGGCTGGTGTATGGAACATGCAGAACACCAGCACAACACTGTCATGAAAACTTTAAATTGAACATGGTCTTGACTGGGTGCATCAAATATTCACCAGTGGTTAACATGCTGAAAAGCCTGCCACTCGGCAGAGTCTCGGACAAGTATTAAAGATCTTGTGTTAGGCTTGGCACCGACAACTCAGGCATCTAGAGATAACTTCCATGCACAACTTGATGTCATTTTGTTTTTTAATTAGTTAAATGGCAAAGCGGATGTCGTCACTTGTGTCCTGCCCCTCCTATTATGTACTGTTGCGCCTGACTCCTCATCTGGAATGATGTGCAGTATGTTTTGTGTGGGCAACCAGGTAAGTATTGTGTTTTGACTAAAGCTTCACTATATTTTTTCAGATAAGGTGTGCGAGTACTTTGGAGTGAAGATTGCACTGTACTTTGCCTACCTGGGTCACTACACACGGGCACTGGTCATCCCCACAGTGCTAGGCATTGTCACCTGGCTCATCTCCGGCAAGGACCAGGTCAGTCACACATCTCCTGGCACTTGGGATATATCACAAGTCAAACAGACATATTTCTTGAAAAATTAAAAGTGACTAAGGGAAGGTTCAACATTTTCATCATTTTATATTTAGTACGTCTTACAGTACGCAAGGGGGGGGGGGAGGGGGTTAAATGGGTCTGTACACTTTCACAGAATATGGAAAATGATGGTCAATTTTTTGCCTATTTCGTGCAATTTTGGTATGATATTTTTGGAAAATCATCATTTTTAAAGTACTGATTTGGGGGAGGGAGTGAGGGTCATGAAATTCAGTACCCTGAGTACTAATTCAAAAATGATGACACTGTTGAAGCATCCTTAATCATTTAAATGACTGCAGTCATGTACATACACCACTTTCATTGGTCTTGTGACTTTTCACTGCCTATTCACGTTAACTGTACATGCTGTACAGTGAAACTTGTCTTGACAGACCACATAATTTGTAGACTCCCTAGATAGGTGGTCTTTCACCTTGCAGGATATTTTGCATAGTTCTTTTCATCTTATTTATACCTCACTTGAAAGACCACCTGTCTGCAGAGACCATAATTTGAAGTATGTAAAGTGAGTCAAGCTGCTCACATCACTGACTGTTAAAGCTGGTAGCCCGCTGGGTGTGATCTCTGACCAAAGCCTGTAGTGTTAAAGAAGTGTCAAGGTGCTGTAGCAGCTGTCTGTTTTGTCTGTTTGTTCATTGCAGGCCACAGATGACACGTATTTTGTGCTATTTGCATTCCTCAATGTGATTTGGTCCACATTGTATCTGGAACATTGGAAACGCCGAAGTGCTGAGCTGGCGTACCAGTGGGGAACTCTAGATAAAGAAGATGAACTTCTCGTGGAACCCAGACCTCTTTTTACTGTGAGTTCAAGTTTAATCATGAAGCCTATCACATATCTACAACTTCCTGCATTGTTGGATACAGAAACATGCAGAAAAGTTATGGCATAGTTGACAAAATTTAAAATGCTGATGTTAAACTTAAAAGAAATAATCATAAATAAACTTAAGAAAACACCAATTGTAACTAGAAAGAAGATTTGCTCCACAGCACATTTGGCTGCCTTCACAATGAGAACAGTTTGAAGTGCTACACTTTACCAGTGTTCAACAAAATCTAAATTTTGTGTAGTAGCCTAATTTGCATAGTTAAAATGTTACAACTTTCATTCTTGGTTTATTGGATGTGGCCATGTGACAAACTTATAAACTGAAGTGCGAATGACACCACTATCTATAATAGTTTTGAAGCTATTCAAAATTTTAATTGTGTCTAGTTGCCAAATTTGCATGAATTAATAACCGACTACTTTGGTTTATGGCTCATTGGATGTGGCTTTGTGACATACCTACAAATTGAAGTTGGAATGGCACCTCCATGTGTAATTATAGTTTTGAAGTTATTCAAGATTTAAATTTTGTATATTCAACTTATTTGCATAAATTAGAATTGTACAATTTTGGTTCATGGTTCATTGGATGCAGCTATGTCAAAAACCCACAAATGTAAGTTAGAATGGCACCTCTATCTATAATAGTTTTGAAGCTGTTCAAGATTTACAGTTTGCATATTCACCTAATGTGCATAAATTAAAAGCCTACAACTTTGGTTCATGGTTTATTGGATGTGGCTTTGCCAGAAATCCTATAAATAGAAGTTGGAATGGCATCTCTATGTGTACATGTAATAGTTTTGGATGAGTATATGTGCATGTACATGTACATTATTCATACATGCACATATACCTGTGCAGTGTGTACATACTAGAATTCAGGAGGACGTGTATACATGCAACACTAAACTGTCTTTGTTCCTTTACTGCATAAAAAAAAATTTAACAGACGCTGTCACAAAACTACATGTACATGTACACTGAGACAATAACTACACTGTCTCAGTATTGGCTTTTCAAATTTAAAATTTCCTTGTCTCTGGAACTAGCTGGTCAGTTGCTTTGATATTGCACATTGCACATAAGGTCACCTTGGGTCACTTAGTTCTTATTTTGGCCACCCCCTGGTGCTGCAATTTTTTCAGATTATTTCATGAATTGTTGCATGTTAAGCCTATATTCGACTTCTTCTCCAGAAATGCTAAACAGAATTGCTTAAAATTTTATCAGAATATGGTTGGACTTTTGACAATGAAAGTTTGCAAAAATAACCTGGATATGTTAATTTTGGACAAAGTTATGGGATATCAAACTTTAAAAACGCAAGGGAGTGCTGCCACTGTATAAACATATATGGCAAAACAGTGCATTTATTGCACTAATGTATTTACAAATTGACTTCTCAAATACCTATACTTGAGGGTTACCACTCTCCATGTATAGAGCTATACAGACTACAGTGCATGTATTGCAATATTGTAAATGCAGATTCCAGTCAGCAGAGCAAAGGATCATCATGGTTCTTTATTTTTTGTTCTTGTTTGTGGCAAATCATAAAAATTTCTTCTCCGAAACCACATATCCAATTGGTTTGATGTCCCACAGGAACACTCCTGGGGACTCCTAGTTCTTAAATTGTTCACCAGGTGGTGCCACAATTTTTTAAAAAAGTTAATGATTTTTAGCTCAGATGAGCTTCTGTGAGGTTTTGTCGTCGGTTGTCCGTCCGTCTGTTGTCTATCATCTGTCCACAATTCACATTTTCGACTTCTTCTCCAAAACCGTCATTCAGATTCACTTCAAACTTGGTGGGGATCTGCCTTAGGTGGGTCTCTACCAAGTTTATCAAATGGTGATGCTCAATTGATTTTTGGAATTTTTATGAATTTTTGGGGGGGAGGGGGCAAAGCTTCAAAAATCTTATCCGAATAAACAGCCCATCCAATTGCTTTGATATCCCACAGGGACACTCCCGGGGAATCCTAGTTCTGAATTTGTTCACCAGGTGGTGCTGATTTTTTTCTAATTTTTTATGATTTTTTTGTGTGGTTTTGCTATTTTTGACTGCTTCTCCAGAACCGTCACTTAGATTAAGCTGAAACAGTGGATATGTTACTTGTGGAAGGGTCAAATAAAGTTGTTTACTAGGTGGCACTGCTGTGGATTTTTAGCTCAGCTGACCTGTCAATCAGCTGAGCTTTGTGGGCCTACCAATTCTTTTTTTTATTTTTTCAGAGGGGGGGGCTGGCCCCCGCAAGGGTCCAGGGGCAGTGCCCCGGTGAGGGGGGGGGACAAAGCCTATGGAAGCTTGGGGATTTTAGGCAAAATATTGACAATAAATGGCTTATTCTGGGATCAATTTAATGGTAAATGTATACCCCAAATGGCCTCTTTTGGCACCAAGGACTTGACAAATAAATGAAGCTACAAGACAGTCCTTTATTACATATACAGTCAATCAGCAATATTGTTGTCAAGTATGATCATGATATTGAATAAAATGTGTGACACACCATGTTCAATACAAGATTCTTTCTGATATCATTCATGCTTGAATTTAGAGATTGTAAGTTAATAGTTTAACCATAGTAGCCAAGGAAATGATTTAGTTTTCATACATGTACATGTTTTGAGTCTAATGATGGGGATTTTCTGTAGTACATTAGTATACTATCATGATACAACCAGCAAAATCCACAGCCTAGGAGTACAGGCATGACCCAGCTGTGAGTTAAAAAATTGCACAAATAAATCACTGCAGCAAGAATATTAAGATACATCTATGTTGACATAATGACATTGATAATACAAGCTGATCCTTTTCTTCTTGTTATTTGCTGGCAAAAATATCCTGTACAGTTTAATGTGTAAATATGAAAAATATTGATGCAGCATTGCTTACCTGCTGCATGCCTAAATTCAAACCTGTGTTGGTTTAAAGTCTAGTGTTACAATACTATATAATGTCCATGCTAAGTTGGAAATAAGGATATGTACTGACACACATTTATAAATTATGCTTTGTAACTTATCACATAAACCTCCTTGAGTCTCTGTTGGCATGAAATAGGCCATACATCTCTGATCTCTGAAGGTCAATTGGCACAATTTAACTTACATAGCTGCTATAAAAATAATGAGGTAATGACATTCAGATCTATCACAAGATTCAGATCTATCACAAGAAGTACGAATTATGGACGAAATATGAAATATGCTCCACACAAAAATAGCAACTCATCATGCACCTGTCACTTGAACCTATTTGCACTTGAATCTGACAGGCATGCTAAAAACTGTAAGTTTTTTTTTTTTTTGCACCAAAATCAGAGTTCTTGCATCCCTAAGTGTGACAAAAGGGCTACAATTGTACTGAAATTCATTCTACAGACTTAATGATCTTCTACACTTACATGCTGATTATATAAGTAAGTAAACAGATCTGTATCAATGTGTAAAAAATAGGAACATTTAGTTCCATGACACAAGTAAAGGCATACATGTTTAAGGCCTTATATTGGAATGTAGATATGTTCTCTTTGGCAAATAATGAAATAATTTGACAAACAATGATAGCACCTTAGCATGCCTGTAATACTCTATCCTGCATTGACAGTGCCTGTGACAAATTTGCACCACATTAGCTCCATCAATCAATGACAAAATGGGCTACAATTTTTATTTAAATGAAATTATACAAACTCAAGATTGCCTCCTTTCCACTTGGTCAATATATCTATGAAAATGAGTGGAAGAAAAGAAAGTAATCAGTTGGTTCCCTCACACATTTTAAACTATTTGTTACATATGAGGAATGTTTGTGTTCTTTTGCAAATAATGAAATATTCCAAGATACACTGTACTTTAATAGCACCTGATGTAATAACTAGTCCAACCTCAAATATTTGTGGAGTGCACCAAATAGTAAGTGCTTAATATGTGGTGCAATGGGCACAAAATATAAAATGATCCAGAATGGCTAAAATACAGCAAAATCTACAGGTGTAAAATGTACACAAAAATTGTAAAACAAAACCATACCATTTTCTATGTGTATGGTGTAGCTATCACAAGTGACTTGTCACTAGACAAGAAAAAAATATTATTCACCAGGTTTTTGGCTTTAAAACATTATTGTTGCAATACTCACATAACTTTCTCCTCTGACAACAAGTAACACACACACACACATATATGCACATTGTTGACATGTCCTGTAGTGTTTATATTTGAATTTGTTTTGTCTGCATATTTCAACGTATTCAATTGTTATTTTTGTTTTTTTTGTCAACTCATTTCCTACATGCAGTCTTTGTAGGGGAAGGTCTCCACAGTATGCCTGTCCATATTTAGAGACACCAAGGCATTCAAATGTTCCTGTGTGAGGCAGTTCCTGTGTGTGGTCTTGATGAGGTTCATCTGACTGAAACCTCTCTCTATGTCACATGTATCAGGACCAATGGTCAATAACAAGACACACAAGCTGGCAAAGTCTTTGTACTGGTCATCTTTGACAAGCTTGACAAAGAATTTTACAGTGTCCTGCTGGCATATCTCATTATACAGAAAATCAAGCTCATCACCCAATCTGAAAAGCCTGTACTGCCTGACCACACTATGAAGATCAATTTTGGTGTTCCCTCCAGAAAAGTGGATCTACCACTGCAGAAACTTGTTTATCCAACTTTCGTTTCCTATCAGATGGCTCTAGGAACTGGCAGTTCTGCAAGGCAAAAGTGGCCTCTGGAAAACGAGGGATGAATGACCTGCCTATTGTTACAATATAGTTCAAGCAGTTACTGAGAACCTGCTTCAGTTGCCTGCTTGTAAGATGACTCTGTTCCACAACTTCCATCCAGTAATTGTAAAATTCCTTGCCACCAAATGGTGGTGGATCATCAAGGTTGTGGTCATCCAAGTTGATCAAATTTTCATGATCTAACAATAAACACAGATCCACAGTATGGCCACACACCACTGGACTAACGAATACACACATGAAGCTGAAAATTCTTTGATATGTCACATACAGAGTCTGTTTCTTTCTCTGGAGCTCCTTATTGATGTCGCTCAGCTGTGGCAATTGTTCTTTAAGGACATGGAGGTACAACAGGAATTCATGATCAGTGAGGGCCTTGTACAGATCATTGTTCCTCTTTCTTGTAGGCTTTGGGTTTTCCATATTGTGTGCCTCCTGTTCAAGGAAGGACTGCCACAAAAAAAAAATAATATATATAATTAAACATATTTATTCTTAATTCTAGAAAAAGTAGCTGACTACGGCTTGAGATATATAATTATTTTATTCACAACCTGTCCAGTTATCACTTTCAACTAAATTTAGAACAGGTAAAGGTTACATGTGAATGGATCTCGGAATTTTAATCTGCCCTGGTCAATAGGGCTTGCTTAAATGTCATGTCATGCTAAGTTATTGAAACTAGAAAACATACTCATTTTTTGTCTGAGAAATAAATAGACTTATTCAATGTCTATTTCATAATTCTGTACTTTACATACATATTTCTATTCATAAAAAAACATGTAAAATTCCTTGGTTATTTCTGATAATCTAAACAGTTGCATTAATCGCTCTAACTATTGAAACCTAAGCCAAAGTTTCAAGTGCTTTTTTGTGCATGAAGGATAATTTAATCAATATGTGACAATGTAGAAAACCTTTATACCTGAAGCTCTGGCAGCACTTCACACAACCTGTCCACACATATTTGTAGTGACAGCCACCTAACGCTGTGGTATTTCACCAGCCTTGCATATTTAGCATCATTTAGTTTTGCTACGTCTTCAAATTTATCTTGCTTTGCTGCACTGTAACTAAAATTATCCAGCAAGTCCTTAATGGTCTTCTCTACCTTGCTTGGGACACATTTCTGCCTATCCTTTGCAACAAGAACTTCAGTGTGCGTTGTGCAGTGCTGCACATACAGGTTCCTGTTGTATTTATCCTTTACCTTCTCCGCAACACCATTGAGTTCACTGATGATAACGCTGGCATTATCACTTGTATGACACACTAACTTTTGCATTGGTAACTTGTGTCATTCAAAAACACCACTCAGACAGTTGAATAGGTTCTGAGCATTAGGTGCCCCATGTACCTCTTCATATGCAAGAAATCACACATCTATTTGTTCTGTCACCATGTTCACATAACGCACAAATATTCCCAGTTGTTCTGTTGATCCTTTGTCCATTGATTCATCGATCAAGTACCCCCAAAACTTAGCATCTGATATTTCTGATGAAATGTCGCGCATCATGTACTGATGTATATCCTCTAGCCTTCTGGTCACTGTCGGCCGACTACAATTCATTTTCCTAAATACCTGTGAATCAAGGTCAATGACTCGTGCCAGCCTCACGAAAGTTTCCACCATGAACCAGTGGCAAGTTGTGTTTTGCTAGGCCTACTGCCAGTTTATAAGGCACAGTCATAATCTGTCTTTGGGGTCCCATGTACTGTACCATTTTGTGTTTAGAGGCAACCTTTGAACTCTCCCTTTGTTCATATTTTCTAACTACTGCTGCTTTTTCTGCCATGGTGTAGGTCAGGGTGTCTCAATGGTGATGGTGCACATGTTTCTTTATGTTATCATTTTTTGTTTGATTAAACGCAAACATGCAGTGCATGCACACCATTTTGTCTGCAGTTTTATCAAAGGTCACCTCGCCATGCAGGTTTGAATTTCTTGATACTTGAACGTTGACAAGCTTGGCTGATCTTCCTCTTCTTACTTGTCTGTAATATAGTAGAACGAAAATTGAAGAAGATAATCATGTAAAAGGTCCTAGTGAAAACATTACACAAAAGTACACAAAATGATTAATGCACACACTACCCTGTTCAAAAAAAGAGGAAATTAGATATCATTTGTAGTGTATTAATGTCTACATGAATACGACACGGTTTAAACCCTGAATTAATTAATCATAATGAAGATTTGAACACCTAACAGTATGTAAATATTTGATAACTGATGCAATAATATTTTATCCAACCCTTAAATTTAACAGTAAATCAAAATGCATTTCAGGTTTCAAACAATTCTTAGCTCCATGCTTGAACTTCAACATACAAATCATAATTCAATAAAATGTAAATACCTGGCAACTGGTTGCATCTTCTGCTGAAACTGGCACTGGTTCGGCAAGTTCTTCAACTGCTTCGGCAGGTCGACTTGCACATCCATTTGGTCTGCAACAGGATCAGCAGGTTGGGCCATCTTATATTTCAATTGCGATACTTCTGGTGTCAGTTATTCAGTAGTAAGTAAAACGTTCTAGATATATATTTAAGTGTGAACAATTTTCTACTGGAAACTCGACAAACAAACATCAATTTAAAACGATTCAGATTGAACGACCGCTGGGATTTAAATTCAACACGAGCAGATTGATCGATAATTAGGGTTCTGGTGAAACACATGAAAGCGAGTCACCACCTTTCCCTAGTTTTGCCATTTTTTTTCCTGCATATCCCTGCTAAATCTTTCTAAATATCTAAGAGATTAGCACAGAAATAAAATTGGATGTCTTACCTCTCAAAAAATCATAAAATAGAGGCCTGGCCCTTAGAGTTTTGACCACTCGCCATCCTTCCACATCAATCCGTTTTCCAGTTGGTTCGCGTGTGTAATTTCTTAGGCGATCTGTCATTGGGTAATGCTGTATGGGTGATATGCTGCCATTGGTCGGGATTCAAAACTAGGTTGCATATATTATAACGGACCACAGACAAAATATCGTCAATTAGCTGTCAGTAGTTGCAGGCTTGTCGCACATAACTGGAATATTGCGACACGGGATTTTTTCCCCCACTTTTTTGTGCTACAAATTAATAATTTTGCCAATTGTCCTGTCGCAATTTTTGAAGCCTGTGTCGCAATTTTTTTGCGACAATGTGACAGCGCTGAGTTTGTTCAAATGGTCACGCTCCTTTGTTCAGATGTTCACGCTCCATTGATTTTTTTTTTTTATTTTATTATATTTTTGTTCTTTTTTTAAGCAAATCTTTAAAAAAATCTTCTTCTCCTAATCCAATTGCTTTGATATCCCCTAGGGACACTCTCGGGGACTCTCAATTCTGAATTTGTTGACCAGGTAGTGCTGTAATTTTTTTTCTATGTTTTTATGAGTTGTGGTTATTTGCTATTTTCAACTTCTTCTCCAGAACTGTCACTCAGAATAAGCTGAAACGTGGTGAATATGTGCCTTGTGGAAGGGTCAAACAAATTTCTTCCGTAGGTGGCACTGCTATGGTTTCCTGATTTTTTACGATTTTTTTTCAATTCAGGTACTTTGTCGGTCAATGCAGCTTTCCTATTGATTACTATATAAGTCAATGGACATTCTAATGCTAATTCACATTTTCAACCACTTCTCCAAAACCGTCATCCAGATTGACTTCACACTTTGTGGCAATGTACTTTGTGGTGATGTACTACCAGGTTTGTTCAAATGGTCATGCTCCATTGATTTTTGGATTTTAATGATTTTTTTTTGTTCTTTTTTAAGACATCTTTAAAAATCTTCACTACTGCTCACCCAATTGCTTTGATATTACATAAGAACACTCCTAGTTCTTTAGTTGTTCACCAGGTGGTGCTGCAACTTTTTCAAATTTTTTGTGTGTTTTCGTTACTTGTGACTTCTTCTTCAGATCCGTTACTCAGATTAAGTTGAAACTTTCTGGATATGTTCTTTGTGAAAGCAAAGATGTTCACGAGGTAGCACTGCTGTGAATTCCTGATTTTTAACGATATTTTTCAATTTGTGTACTTATCAGTAAATGCACCTTTTCTTTTGCTTACTGTGCAAGTCAATGGGCATTCCAATGGTCCTTCACATTTTGGACTTCTCTGAAGGACTGCCATTCAGATTTACTTCAATCTTGGTGGCAATGCACTTTGGGTGGGTCTCTACCAAGTTTGTTCAAATGGTTACGCTCCAGTGATTTTTGGATTTTTATGATTTTTTTCAAAAATCTTTTAAGCGTTTTAATAGGAAAGTTTAACATGGGAATTTCTTGTAATGGTTATTACTTAAATAATTTTGGCCAGATTTGTGCCAAACTTGGCAGGGATGTACCTTTCATAAGTTGCCATCTTTTTTGTGCAAATGGTCATGCTCCAGTGATGTTTGGACCTTCACCTCATTCCCAAGGTCACAGGACAACTGACATGAAATTGACGGTTCACTTGGTAACTTGAGATCTGTTTTGAGTTAGGACCTTGATGTTGCACATGTTAATGTTTCTGTATGAAGGTCTTACTTAGACAGTACATGAGTGACCTTGACCCTATTTCTGGGGTCAGAGTGCAACATGCATAAATTTTTTAAAACGAGAAATACGAGGCAAAGCCAGAAAAGCTGGCATGCTAGCTGTAGTGTTTTCTTGTGCGACGTGGCTGCCCTCTGTTGGGCTCATCAGGCACACTCTACAACTGCGCAAGTTCTTTCGGAAAAGCTGACGTATGGGTTCTTTTATACGGCAGGTAAAGTTGCTAGACACACTAGTCAACGTCAACTATCATGACTTCACAGTCATGATGACTGCACTTAGTTTGAACTGGTTGTTCTGGGTCTGCCAAGTGGTAGGACGTCAAACAGACTGTAGAGTCGTTCTACATGTGCCCAAGTTCAAAGTGCAAACTGGACCTCAGAATGACATTTTTCTGGGGCCCTTCAGGAGAAAGATCCCCTTTACTGTTGAAATGGTTTGTCTAGATATATTGAAAAAAAATGTAAATGAATAGACTATGTGTGTCATGTGACACCTCTTGTATGTGTGATTGCAGCTGTTTCCTTCGTGGAGATCCTGATGGATCTCGGTAGATCCAGGTGGATCTACTAAGAACTGTAAACAGTTGAACTAGACTGACAAAGAAGACTCCGAACAATAAAAATTTAGCATAATACGTGGCAAAAAGAAAAAAGAAAAAAAAATGCATAAATTTTTGCTCTTCACTATAACTTGAGAACTACTTGAACTGGGACCTTGATGTTGCACATGTTAGTGATCTTCTGTAAAGGTCAGACTTACTCAGTACCTGGGTGACTTTGATCCTATCCCAAGTTTACACAGCTGCAAGTCTGATGAATGTCCAGATTAGCTGAGCATGGGCTGTTCACACAGCCGTCTTGTTTGTGTGTTATTTGCTATTTTCAATTTTGTGTCCAGAACCGTCACTCAGATTAAGCTGAAACTTAGCGAATATGTTTCTGATGAAAAGAAATTTCATTTTATTATTTTTTTAGTCATTTTTTTTCTCAATTTGGGTACTTATCAGTAAATTGACCCTTCCAATTGATTACCATGTAAGTCAATGGGCATTTTAATGGTTATTCACATTTTGGACTTCTCTGAAGAAACTGTCCATCAGATTGACTTCAAACTTAGTGGCAATGCACCTTGGATGGGTCTCTACCAAGTTTGTTCATATGGTCATGCTCCAGTGATTTTTTTTTTTTTTTTTTTTTTTTGTTTTTGTTTTTTTTTTTTTCTTCAAATCTTTAAAAAAAGTTTTAATAGGAAAGTTTAACATGGGAATTTCTTGTAATGGTTATAACTTCAATAATTTTGGCCAGATTTGTGTCAAATTTGGTAGGGATTTACCTTTGACAAGTGTCTCCTTACTTTGTCGTATCCCAAGTTCATAGCACGTCACATATAATGAATCTCTAGGTCAGCTGAGCATGAGCTGTTTAGACAGCCCTCTTGTTTTAGCCTAAATTATATCTGTATTTGCCAAAAGTACTGAGCACATGAATGTCATATGCATGATGAAAAATTGTGTGGATGCATAAGAGTATTTCAAATTGAAGGAATTATTTCATATTCCACTTTTCATTCTTTTAAAGCAAGAGTGCCAGCCTTGTGTGCCACTGAAAGCAGAAAAGAAAGACTGAAATAGCCACACCAAAGTATGTAGACTGTGTCATGAGAATAGCTGAACATGTAATCTTGCAGATAAATCTTGGACCAGAAGTTTGGGGGTTACCTTTGGTTTAGTCATAGTTGTCATTGTGTTTTGTGGCTTAAGGGGCATTTGGTGAAGAGTGCTGTGACGGGGCGACAGGAACCATACTACCCTGACTGGAAGAGAAACCTGTTTCGTTACTTCATCACTCTGCCTGTCATCTTGGTGTGTCTGGCTGTCGTCTTCATCACCATGCTGTACATCTTTAACTTGCAAGACTGGGTCAATGCAAAGATCACTGATGGAGAGGCACCATTCTTCTGCAAGTTCTTGCCCAAGATCCTCCTTGCTGTGGCTATTGGCATCCTTGATGATATATATAAGAAGGTGGCATACTGGCTCAATGATATGGGTGAGTGTCTGTTGCAGCTTATGTGAGTGTCTTCTGGGCAGGTCTAATGGTTTAATGATATGAGTGAGTGTCTGGTGGGTAAGTCTAATGGTTTAATGATATGAGTGAGTGTCTGGTGGACAGGTGTAATGGTTTAATGATATGAGTGAGTGTCTGGTGGACAGGTGTAATGGTTTAATGATGTGAGTGAGTGTCTGTGGGGCAGTTTTAATGGCTTCCTGATTTGGGATAATTCCTGTTGGAGACACGCCGTCTTACCGAGAATATCAGCCACGTGACGCTGACAGCGAAGGTTCCCTTCAAAATTTCCAGTTGATTCTATATCTCGTTGCAGCGGGTTTCACATTTCCCCCCAACACATGACTGCAATCGGAAGTGCCGGGTGTAGAGGAGGTCGAAGCAAATCATATTTTTGGTTTTCAGAATGCAGTTACATGTGTAAAACAGGAAGTAGGAAGCTGAAAGTTAGGAGTATCTAAGAGAATAGGTAACAAGGAACACAGAAACGTATGGTATGCCACATTACATGGGATATTCGGACTTTATTAGGCACCTTTCAACAGACGAGTACAGATTCGGAAAGCCAGGGTCGCCATAGTTGTGTCCCTTGTCATTTATCCATAGGGGCCAGAGTGAAGGCCGAACACAATTTTACAGTCTCCCTGTGCTTTGGGCAGGTTTTCTTGCCTGCAGGATAGGGAGGGTTAAAGATGTATTTTATTCAGATTCATCAAAGTTTGCTTGAATGTCTATAACTCAGTGCGCTCAATGGGTATTTATTGCAAATACATGTACAGCATTTTTCACTTTATTTTTTTCCCTTAATGCGAAGTTAACATATTATTTTGCCTTTAAACTATCATCAGAGTCAACTTTGCATATATGCCTTACTACTGGGTCATTGATTTTTATTCCCTCCTCCCTCCCCCCCCAAGCCCCCCCCCCCCAAGGAGGAGGGGTCATATGCAATCACTTTGTCTGTGTCACTGCGTGCCTGTGTCCGTGCGTCCATCCTTACAGTTTTCACACAATCTCTAAAAGTTTTTGGCATAGGGCTTTCACATTGCACATGCTTTAACAGTGGGACCTGCCTATAGCAACCATGCTCGGGACAATGAAAAAGTGGCCACATTAAACAGGTAGTTGCTTTGTTCAGGGTTGACGTCTGAGCAGTTGTAGTTGTCCATATATGTAAACTGAATGCATGAACAGGAGTAAAGGAGACGTGGAATATAGAAAAAACGCTTTATATCCATCAATTAAAATCAAGCTCATTTAAAAACAATGTAATCACGTCAAAATTTTAAAATTGTTGTTCACAGTATTAAGTGCTCGTAAAACCTGACAAGCGGCTAGAAAAAATGAAAATTTCTGTTCTGTCTATGTAAAACGAAGTATTTAATGTTCGCTGTTCATCAGGGATGTACATATGTATGTAGCAAAAAGGTAATCTAAGACTAGATGGTCAGTCTATCCTGTGATTACTTGGCGCCTACAAGAACAACAGAATTGTTATGTAAAAAAATCAGTCCAGGGAGCATCTGTTTCTTTCAGTTGTAAGCTAAGAGAACAAATATATGCACCTTTTTAACACAAATGTGTGCACTTATGGACCCAGGCTGGGTGACAATAAAAGTCAATATGTATACACACACACACACACACACACTGTGTATGGG
>OZ026617.1:100997051-101032051 GCA_964020975.1 Hermodice carunculata
AGTGTAGGGAAGGCTCCTTAACAAAACTGAATAAGTTTTAACAAGAAACATGCATCCATATTGCTGTAATTAATGCCCCTCCCCCCCCCCCATAGCCAAGTTGTGTCTGATGCCAACCCTCAGTCGCTGTCCTCAGGTCACAAATACCTCAGTATCTTATCTATTGTTGGCTAACTTGCTACCCAAACAGAAGCAAATGCACCCCTGTTGTCCAAACACTTGAAAGCACACAGCAAAATGTAATCCATGTGAATCAAAGTGGCAAAAATACAGCCTAATATTCAGATTCCATGTGAAATCCATGGCCACGGCCAACACTGCAAATTGGCAGCTCAGTCTATGCAAAATGCTCCAGTGATACATGTATAACAGTGTCTCCAGACTGATGTCTATTAATAGTAACCTTTCAATTTTTCTGACCCTTTGACCTTATCAATACAACCACGATGATACATGAAAACAGGACAAAGTCAACGAACAGTGATGGGGCATAAATGTGTGATAAAATTAAAAATTTAAAATTTTGCCCATGCACTCAATTCTACTGTACTCCCAAAATCACCCAATCTCCTTATTGCAACCACCTTTCAGTCCCATTTTATTTTTTGTGTAAATGTACTCCATATAAAGACCACTTTCCAATTGAGACCATTTTTTGATAGTTTCTTGGATGGTTTTAATTGGAAGATTCCACCGTCTTATCTAATTAACTCTTTCAAACCCTGTAATATAACAATGGTTGTGGATACATGTATATTTGGTAACAGTTTATTTATTACATCTTTGGCAATTTATAAATAAAAAATATCCCAATGCATTCCACTCCCCCACCAAATAGTGACAGATAAAATATTTTTATATTCCTATCAATTGAAAAAAGCCTGAGTTATTACTGATGATGAAAAAAACTAACACTTGAAATTCTAACTGATATTGAATTGATGTTTTGAAGACCTTTTATATATATATATATATATATATATATATATATATATATATATATATATATATATATATATATATATATATATATATATACATACATACATACATATATATATATATATATATATATATATATATATATATAATTTACTTTTATTTTGGTCTGAAGCACTATGAACCTTGACGATCTCTGGAGTTTTACAAAGAAAATGATTATTGGAAGTTGCTATAAGATGCACTATTCAACTATTTAATGAGACTGTATCTGGGTCTGAAGTAAATAAAAAAAATCAATGTAATGATTTGCATTGTAAAATATTAGAAACACTTTTTATTATTAAAACATATTCATCCTTAGGGTTTATACACAACAGTTTTATTAATACTATGTGTAGAATATATAAATAAGTAAAGTTAAGTACCTAGTATAGACACATTTGTTTCACGTGGATTGTGAAAGAAGTCAATCATTGACTTATCGAATCACTCTCCATGGCACAGGTGTTGGCGTATACTTCCCACCTTGTCTGTGATGGAGGAAACCGAAGAACTCGGAGAAAACCACCGTGCACGGTTAAAGTGGTAGGAACCTTTCCCACATGCTGCCCAGGACGAGAATCGAACCCGGGTCACAGAGGTGGAAGGCAAGCGTCTTACCGCTCAGCCAACCGTGCACCCAGTACCTAGTGTTTAATACAACTTCTAATGCATAAATGGTATTTACATGCCTCATGTACTGCACGTTTAGGCGTGGCCACAAATTGTGGTTCTGCATTTTAGGCGTGGTATTTCTGTTCCAGCAATATTCTACTTTTCTTACAATGTAACACATTTTCTATTACTTTAATCTGTCCATAGCGACCTAGATACAAAATATTTCATCCACAGAGGAAAATTTTGCTACATTAGGCCATGCATTTAAAAAAAACACATCAGTTTGAGTCCTTTATATTAACAGTGCTTGCATATACCTTGAACGGGGGATTGTTATTCAGATAATTGTGGCATGTAGTTCAACAAATTTGCATCAAAACTTATAAATTTATTTGCTGGTCACTCAATGCACATGGTTCTGATAAAATACTGAAACATTTTACTTTTTGATGAGGGTTTTTCTCCGAGAGGTGCTGTCATCGTTTCTGTCAGACTCCATTATTTGCTGCATAGAAGGTGTAATATCATGCATTTTGGCCGTTACGAGCCATAACTTTGCATAGACAGAGGTATGCCTATACAGGGTGTATTTAACATTTGAACCAGTGTACTTGCAAATTCTGACAATGTATTGACTTTTCACCACTATATTTGCACATTCAAACACTTTTCTTTCTGAAATACTCTTAGTTTATCTCCTTTAAAACAACATCATGCCTTTACCTACATGTCTAAAACACATCGAATTGTATAATCATGTTGTTTGGATTCTTGTTGATGGTCATTTTAGGCCTAGGAGGCTTTTCTGATTGATTGATGTTGGTGATAGTGTCACTCTGTGGACATATATGGATGATGATCATTGTTGAGACGGTAGTTGCAACTAGTAACTTTTAAATGCTGAATTTTATTGATATTTTCAACAAATTAGGAACCTGTGCTAGCAAATTCTCTGATGTGCTGCAAATTTTTGTCCCTTTTCATGAATTCTACAGTCCTATAACACATGAATGATGCACCTGTTCAAACTAATTTACTGAAATAGGCATATAATTTTAAACAAAACGTTTTGCATTCTGTCATGTTAAAACTAGACATGGCTTTTTTGACCCTATGGACCTTTGCACATACGTTTGGGACTCTTTTGGGTAAAGACGAACTATAAGTTTATGTGATTCAGCTATACATACCAAGGAACATTGCCTTTGGTCGGAATTGACTTGGATTTGTTTCATTAGGACTACGATATGGATATGGTAATGACACTGTCTAATTAATCAAAATATAGGTTTTTACTGGTGACCCAGACTGTTTTCAAGCTTTCATATGCTTGGTTTTCTAAATAATTGTACTGGGGTATGTATGTAATAGAAGTTTTTAGGCTCCACTGGAAGATGTGTATTCTATGCCTACATTTTTGCTGCAACATGTGCAAATAATGCTCACCTGACTGGGTCTTTATCCAGTGGTTTGAAGTTATTAAAACAATGATAAAACTAGTCAAGTGAAGTATATGGCTGGCCATAAGGCCAAGCTTGTAGCTAGACCATGGACACAGGCCTGGGCAGCCACATTCTTCATGTGGCTGGCTTTATGATGTTTGTATGCAAATACAGATTTTATGCTTTCTGAAAATTCTTCACTTCTTGTTTTCCTTTGTTTCTTTCCATATGCACCTTGCCCACAGCTTTTCTTGGAGATGGCAAAAGCAAGCAATCCAAACTGGGTGCATGACCCTCGTCTTATTACCGAAATTTGTTCTCTGATTTGGAATGATTTCGCCTTTTCAAAATTATGCAATTAGAGGCAATTCAGTTGAATATTAAAATCTTCCACATAATAAGGATATACTTTATTTCATGAGGATTGGAAAAAATAGCCGTCGGCTAATACAAGTTCCCCTCCTCAAGTATATACATCAAAATAATATAACATTGCACACATAACAACATAAAAAGTAAACAATACAATAGAACAAAAAACCAGTAGAAAAAGTCGTCTAATGGAAGGCATGACTAAAATGTGACTAAATGACCATTAATCTGTGACAGGATCATTATCTCTCAATTCTCTAAATCTGAAGTTTGATAAATTCCATTGTTGCTTCCATCAATAAACAATTGGTGTTCTACGAAGCGAATGGTGTACCAAATAGCACTATTAGCAGAATATAAAGTCTTAAAATTTCGTAGTGCATTCCAATTAACATCCAAATTTTCGGTCCTCATAATTTTGGAAAACTTCGCCAAAAGAGCTTGTCAGGCATTATAAGGCCTATTTAAAGCGGACACTGCCATAGAAAATGTGGAGTTGTTTCAGATCGAGAACCACATCTGCAGGTTGGGTAATCACATAAACCATGTGTAAACATATGAGCATTTAAAGCACTTAAACTTGCATGGGAAACTGCACTTTATCTCTCTGTGGACAAGTTTGAAGATGGTCACTGAGTCCCTCAGAAGTCAATACTACTTTCACTTTCACATCCAAGTTTCTGCACACGCACAGGTATGCAACTTGCTTCACATCCACCCTCAAGAATGATCACCAGATTTTCATGGAATGCCAGTTTGTTCATATTGAGGGACTGTGTCACTTAAATTCCATCATTGCTGTACAACAAATTCAGACTTGCCTAATAATTAACAACGATAAAAAACAAGAGGGCTGTGTGAACAGCCCGTGCCTCAGCTGATCTTGACAGTCATCACACTTGCAGCTCTATGAACTTGGGAAAGGATCAAGGACACCATGTTCTGAGTAAGTCTGACCTTTATAGAAGAACACCTACATGTGCAACATCGAAGTTCAAGTAATTCTCAAGTTATAATGAAGAGTAAAATTCATGTATGTTGCACTGTGACCCCACAAACGAGGTCAAGGTCATTCATGTACTGTCTCAGCATGACCTTCATACAGAATAATTAACATGTGTAGCTAACTCAAAACAGATCTCAAGTTATCAAGTAAAGAGTAAATATCGTGCCAGTTGTCCTGTGAATTAGCATTAGAATGCCCATTGACTTACATAGTAATCAATAGGAAAGCTGCATTGAACGATAAGTACCTGAATTAAAAATCCTTAAAAATCAGGAATCCAAAGCAGTGCCACCTAGTAAACAACTGTTTGACCCTTCCACAACAATATATCCATCACATTTCAGCTTAATCTGAGGGATGGTTCTGAGAACAAGTGAAAAATAGCAAAACCATACAAAAAATTCATAAAAAAATTGCAGCGCCACCTGGTGAACAAATTGGGAACTAGAGGTCCCCGGGAGTGTCTATGTACGATATCAAAGCAATTGGGCGAGTGGTTTCAGAGGAGAAAAATTTTGAAGGTTTGCCCCCCAAAAAACAAAAAATTTCATAAAAAATCCAAAAATCAATAGAGCGTGACCATTTGAACACACTTGGTAGAGACCCACCTAAGGCACATCCCCACCAAGTTTGAAGTAAATCTGGTCAATATTATTAAAGTTATGACCATTACAAGAAATTCCCATGTTAAGTTTTCCTATTAAAACTTTTGGAGAGATTTTTGAAAAAAAATCATAAAAAAATCCAAATTCATTGGAACATGACCATTGGAACAAACCTGGTAGACACCCACCCAAGGTACATTGCCACCAAGTTTGAAGTTTATCTGGATGATGGTTTTGGAGAAGAAGCCAAAAATGTGAATTAGCATCTCAATGCCCATTGACTTCCATAGTAATCAATAGGAAAGGTGCATTGACCGATAAGTACCAGAATTGAAAAAATCGTTAAAAATCAGGAATCTGCAGCATTCCCACATAGTGAACAACTTTGTTTGATCCTTCTACAAGGAACATATCCACCATGTTTCAGCTTAATCTGAGTGACGGTTCTGGACAAGAAGTCGAAAATAGCTATACCACACAAAAATTCATAAAAAATTAGGAAAAAATTGCAGCGCCACCTGGTGAACAAATTAAGAACTAGGAGTCCCAGGGAGTGTTCCTGTGTGATATCAAAGCAATTGGGTGAGTGGTTTCGGAGAAGAAGATTTTTTAAGATTTACCCAAAAAAGAACAAAAAAATTCATTAAAAATCCAAAAATCACTGGACCGTGACCATTTGAACAAACTTGGTAGAGACCCACCCAAGGCACATCTCCACCAAGTTTGAAGTGAATCTGGCTGACAGTTTTTTAGAAGAAGTCGAAAATGTGAATTGTGGACGACGGACGGACGGACGGACGACGGACGGACGGACGACGGACGGACGACGGACGACAGACCCTCAAAAAACCTCAGCTGACTGACAAGTCAGCTGAGGTAAAAACAACCTGTGCACGTGTTGTTTATTTGTTTTCTTGCCGGTTTCGATATGTCACCATCTGGTGTGCAAAAACAAGATCTACAGAAGCAAGTTGCCATGGAAAGAAACCCACTGGCCAGATTTTGTATATATATGAACAAAAATCAATCTGAGTCAAGTTGTTTATTCTATTATTTTTTCAAAGAGTGCAAGAAAAGTAGCTCAGCTCGTTTTTTGACGAAATGTGGATTTGTGGTAGTCGGAGGTACTTTTGAAGACTGCCTCCATAAATCATTGAATGTGCAATATTGCCCAAGTATCCTTTTTTTCAGCATGGCTTGAAAACTGGCGACCATGAGACCGGTAAAAAATTACCTTGATCGCTGTACTTCTGATTAACGCATACCAGGACTTTTTAATGATAAATTAGGCTCTAATCAGCTGAATGTACGCCTTTATTACTGTACTGTCTAATTTTTGGAAGACGGAATTGCAGCTTGTCAGTAAATTATTTTCCATTAAAAATCCATACAATTTTTTAAACAAGCATATTTCAAATACCTTTGACAGAACACAGTAGAGACACAGGTCTGTAATTTTTTGCCAGATGACGATTCTCCTTTTTTAATAAGGCTGTGACATTTGCTATTTTCTCATTTGGACTGGAGAAGTGGCTGTACCCAGTAAAGCATTAAAAAATTTTCTACATGAACATAATAAGGGAGCAAATAGACATAACAATTTGTTTGAGATAAGGTCCGGCCTGCCTGCCTTGCATGTTTTCAACTTTTGTAATACTGTTAAAACTTCTCCTTCACTTATAACAATATTACCAGGTCTTTGTTCTGTTCTGTCATCTACAACAGGTAATTTCGATGTAAGTTCATCAGTTATCCATTGACAGGCAAAGTATCGATTGAGACAATTAAGGGTGCACTTGGCTGAGCGGTAAGACGCTCACCTTTCACCTCTGCGACCTGGGTTCGATTCTCGTCCTGGGCAGCATGTGGAAAAAAGTTCCTACCACTTTAACTGTGCATGGTGGTTTTGTCCGAGTTCTTTGGTTTCCTCCACCACAGACAAGGTAGGAAGTATATGCCAACATCTGTGCCATGGAGAGTGACTCAGTAAGTCAATGCTTGACTTCTTTCACAAACCATGTTAAACAAATGTGTCTTTACTTTTTTTTTTTTGATTTGGCTTATCAACAGAGTTTAAAAGAAAAGCAGCATTGTTGATGATGGATCAATGGGATTTGCTTCCTTGACACCCAATTACATGCCTCTTTTAGAGTCTGCCACCATTTCTTGGTTCAGTATTCTTATTACACAAAATATCATGTGTTTTAGAGAAACAATCTTTGTTCGCTTTTCCAACCTGAGCAACAACATTATTTCTAAGCCTACTGTGCCATTCTTTTTCATCATCATCATCACTTGAATTTTTCGCTCTTCTATAAGCACTGTCCGATGAATACATTTGATATATAAGTTCTCCCATCATAAAAGGTTTATCATGAGGCCTGATCAAAACATCTTTGTGTGGGATACATTCTGATTGGGGGGGGGGCACCTACTCAACATCTAGGTGGGTGCGTGCCTCGGGCATTTTTATACAATACCCTATCCTAATCCTACACCAGATGTAAAAAGGTACCCTTTCTTAATCCTGTAATGTGTTGAAAGGAGTGCTGCATTGGTGCATCCTAATTGTTACCCCTATCCTAATCCAGCTGTGTTCATTTTGGGGGGCTTTTCTAATCCTGGGAGTAATGAAAACAGGGCCTTGCCTTTCCCGTGGCACATACCCAGCACAATCCTACATGGAAGTTCCCCCCCCCCCCGACCTGATGCAGCCTCTGATATGCTGGCACGTGTCATTAACATCATCAGACACAAACATTGCATCCCGTGGGGCAGAAGACCGTACCTCATGTAATTTTTCATTTTTAACTTTATCCATGGACCTATTAACGAGTATAGGTCTATGCTTTATTATCATAATTCCAAATCATCTTTTTAAAAGAATGAACTTTACCAATGCTATAATGTCTGTGTTCAATAATGCATATCCATGATCACAAGTAGAAATGGGCACAGGATTTGTTACTGAGCAGTTGATAATAAACACATGATCAAGCAGTGATTCTCCCTTAGTCGAATCTGACATAAGTTGCTGAAGATTTAGACTGTGACAAGTATTCAAAAAGTCCAACTCAAAGCATGAGGTAATTCTGTAATAATTTTTCCTACTATGTCCTGGAAAACAGGGAGCAAGTAAGTCTTTACGTTCAGTAAAATTTTGACGGGGGGAGGGGGGGTATAAAAGTAGCAACAAAAACTTTTCTATTACTTACTGTGGTTTTAATTACAAGAGACTCTATATTTGGCACTTTTAGGTTGTCTCTAACTTTAGATTTTAATGATTCAGAAGTATAAATAGCCACACCACCACCAAATCTTGTGCCATCTTAGCGAAAAGGAGAATTGAAACAAATAGTCTTCAGACTATTGTTTGGTACAGAAAGTTAAGTTTCATTAAGCATATAATTTTGACCCTTTGATGCAAACATAGAAATTCACATTCATCAATTTTGTTATTGGCAGTCAAACTGTTAACATTCAATTGTAATATGTTTAATACATTTTGGGGAGTCGGCCCAGATTTGGATGAATATTGCCACACACCATTAAGAGCATGTCGTAAAACAGAACAAATATTAATGAAAAACATAGGAACATTCCCTATCTAACAGTACAATTTTGAGAATAGATGCTGACCTGATAAGGACAACGATGTAGAGAGAAATGCAAGTTTTCTGTGACCACAACAATATCGCATAAGAATCAAAGTACTTATGCGATCACAAGAGAAATATTTTTCTGTTTGTGTAATCATACATGTACATGTAAAGGCAAGTGTTAATATACCCAGATTATGCATTAAATGTATGTGTATATATATGTGTGTGTGTAGTATATATATATATATATATATATATATATATATATATATATATATATATATATATAATATGGAATCTGGGTGTAGTGCAAAATTCAAATGTGCAATTGTAAAGTTTCCACTTGTTAAGGTGTCTTTAGATGTTTTAGGTCAGGCAGAAAAGGGTTAACCTCAATGCCATCAAACAGTGGAAACAGTAGTGTACATCTGCAATAATGCAGCCCCTGCATAAGTGTATATAGGTCACACATCCTGTGATCATCATTCGTGAGAGGAAGTGCTGATAACAAAGGAACTCGTTAGTGATTGTATAATCTGGGAATTTCCGCAATGTAATCACGGACAGAATATTAATGGCTATGTTTATTAATCAAGTTGTTAATGTATTTGAAGGATTTATTCGTTCTGCCCTAACTGTATACGGGATCAGAATATAAACTTTGCAAATGGTATCTCTATTGCATAGAGACGTTCCACATACAGAAATGTATATAGGAAAAGTTTTAATTTAAAGGCAGTGACAAGTACACAGGCAAGGACACTTGAATCAATTAACAAGCTCTTGTATAGAGGGTGCCAATGCATATACATAGAGGAAAGAACTGTATAATAAAAAGGTTTCACAAGACAAGGCTTTAGCTTTCAAAGTTAAAGTTAATGTGAAAGTTGTTTACAGGAAATGTGTGGGAAAGCCCACACAAGTGTCATAATTATTAATGGATAAGAAAACCCAGGTGTAGGGATATGAAGCTGTACATAAAAATGCTTAGTTACAGCACGCATTAGACGTCTCAGTCAACTGACTGAAAGTATGTACTATCGGCCTTTAAATGGATGAAACGGATTGATGGACATCGAATCACTGGGTGTTACAAGAAGAAAGCAGAAATCAAGGCCAAGGCTTCAGATGGAGCACCCAAACAGTCTTTAAACTAGACCCTGCAAGAAGAACCGCAGATCAACAACGGGTCATGACAATGACACTGAGTAGAATACAATGTTCCGCCCTCATTGATACATGAGCCTGAGTGAGGCTCTTGCGGAAGGATGTATTTGAAACTCAGACTGGAAGCTCAAGACTACTTCAGCAGCATGCCAGTGTGTACAGCATCTCTGGGCACAAATTTCACATCATGGGATCAATTCAAGTTAAAGTGGACAATGCGCCAATATCACTGTACTGGTAGTGACTGGAATCAAGCATGAGATGATCATGGGACATGACATACTACAAAACAGACAAGGAGTGGTAGACTACCCAAGGAGGATCTTATCATGGTTTGGCAAAACATGGCCACAACAACACTACCCAACAATCAACCCAAGCAAGACGTCGATGAGGAGGAAATCAAAAGACAGTCGGACACAAGAAGATCCATGCAGTTCTGGACCAGTACATTGACATCATCAGCAAGAAGGAGGACCCACATGAAGCATGTGACACAGACCCCATCGCCAACACCCAATAACACTCACCAATCAAGCAGAGGGAATACTGGACACTGTTATCCAAAAGGAAGATCACTGAGGAGAAAGTGGACCAGATGCTACAAGAGGACATAATTAGACCAAGTGCCAGCCCTTGGGCATCACCAGTGACACTGGTACCAAAGCCAGATGGATCAACAAGATTTTATGTGGATTATCAGGAACTGAACAACATCGCCAAGAAGGATAGCTATCCCTTACCATTGATACAAGACATCTTTGATCAGGGAAATGGTGCTAAGATATTTTCAAGCCTAGATTTGAAGAGTGGGTACTGGCAAATTCCAGTAGATGAAAAAGATATTCAAAAGAGGGCCTAAGTATGTCACCAAGACTACAGGAATGCCATTTGGGTTGACCAATGCATCTTCGTAGTTTCACAGGATAATGGACATAATCTTATCTGATTTTGATCAGAGTCTGTGTCCTAGTTAACACAGATGACATTGTAAGCTATATCCCTGATCTAGATACCCATGCTGAACATTTGAAGCAAGTGTTCAAAAGATTGAAAAATGCAGGTTTGAAAGTCAAGCCATCAAAATGTTCCCTGGCAAAATCCAAAGTGAAATTGTTAGGATGCGTTATAAATGCAGAGGGAATTCGTAGCAATCCGGAAAAAGTGGAAGCCATTGTTAAAATGGAGGTACCCATAAATATCAAAGGGCTCACATCATTTTTAGGCATGTGTAATTATTACTCACAGACACTGCCTTCTTATGCTAAGGTTGCAGAACCTTTGTACAAGTGAAGAGGAAGAATCAACCCTTTATCTGAGAACAGGAACAAGAGGAAAGTTTCCAGGCCCTAAAAGAATTACTGAAGTCACCCAGGGTCATGGCTTATCCACAGGTGAATAAACCATATAGGCTCTATACAGATGCTTGTGGATATGTTGTAGGAGGAATCCTCATAGAGAAAAATGAAAATGGCACAGAAAAGTCATTCAGTGTGTGTCTCATAAACTTTCAGGAAACCAACTAGAGTGGGCTACCACAGAAAAGGAAGCCTGTGCAGTGGTATACTGTGTGTCTAAGTCAAGACCTTATCTCTGGGGGATGACGTTCACCGTGAAGACAGATCACAAACCCCTCAGATCCATTTTCAGCACAGAAATGAGGAACACCAAGATCCAGAGGTGAGGAGTCTTATTAACTGAGTTTGGTGCATAGATAGAATATGTCCATGGATAGAAGAACTTGAGAGCCGAGGTTATGTCAACAAAACCAGAAGTGAGTACATTGGATACAGAATACTAAATTGATCCAGATGCCTTTCGAGATGAAGATGCTATCCAGAGGACCTTTAGAAGCAGATGAGTTGGAGGTTGACGAGGTTGGTAAGGCACAACAAGAGGAATTTCAAGACTTGATACAGTCAGCACAGGACAAAGAGTTAGGTTAAGAAGTTCATTAGGGACTGTTGTGTTCTATGAAGAAACCGCTGCCCATTGTTCCAAGTTATACCAGATTGATCTTGCCAACACAATACAGGAAGAAGATCATAGATAGATGTCATAAGGAAGTAGGACATATGGCTCTATATAAAGCCTTGTGCGGAGTGAGAGAAGCCTATGTTTGGCCAGGGATGAGGAAAGATATCAAAACCAGATTACAAAATTGTCTCACATGCTAAGTGCATATACCAAGACCAGACAAAACTAGAATGGAGCAAATGCCCATTGTCAATTACCCAATGCAAATAGTAGGCATGGATTTTATAGGACAATTTGGACTTACAGACAAAGGAAACAGATTTTGCTTAAACGTAATAGACCACCATTCTGGATGGGCAGAAAGTTATGCTTTGCCAAACAAGACAGCTCAATATGTAGAAGAAGCACTAGCCAAAGACTTCTTCCCAAGACATGGAATTCCTGAAGTTATCCTCACAGAATAAGGACAGGAGTTCAATGCTCAATCATTTAGGACATACCTAAAAGGTCTAGGTGTAGATCATTGGAGAACAACAGGATACAATCCCCAAACAAATGGAAAGATTGAGAGGTTCAACAGAACACTCAAAGAACTGATAGCCAGATTAATGAATAATGATGCCAGAAGTGGAAAACAACTGGGAAACACATTGCTAGCTTACAGTAATTATATAAGCACTGTTATGGGGTACATGCCTTTCTTTTTACCGTATGGCAGACTGCCTTTAACTGAGGCATTAGAGGCTCAGAGAGACACTCTAGCTCTACAAGGTAGACTCTGTGACCTCACAAATGCACTTACTAAAGCTAGGTAAAATCTTGAAGGTTCAAGACATTTCAACAGAGAAAGACTAAATCGAAGAGCAAAGGCAGAGGTACAAGTACAGCCAACACTTCAGTTCCAGCTGAACCAGCGAGCTGAGGAGCCAGAGCCAGAGGGATCACCAGTGGAGACAGACCAAGTTACAGAGGAGACTGAGACCCGACCATAAGGACAACAGATACCAACTTTCACGGAATTTGCACACGTGCAGCAGACCCACTACTGGAAGAAGCAGTTGGAACAACTGAGGACAACAGCGGAGAGACCAGCCAAACGACCATGTGTGGATGAGCCTATAGCATACTGATGATCACCGTAGCCTGGATGATGGCTCAAGCAATGACGGTTGACATTCATCCACTGAAGGACGGAGCACTTGTCACCAGACAGACACTACTGAAGGTACAAGATGCAGAAAGGACCATTCTTGTCATGACAGAGAGATTGAAGAGGAATCCTGAGATCTAGATGCAGTACCGGAACATCAAAAGTCTACCATAGATGACTACGATTCCAGTGTCAGATAGAAGACATTTGATGAGGAGACTGGATAACAAGATGGCAATTTTGGACCAAGCAGATCATATTTTCACAGCATCAAATTCTAAGGTACCTAACAGGATAAGTCAAAAGAGGAGAGGACATATGAACATCTTTGGACATTTGTTCCACAGGTTATTCAGACTAGCAACAGATAGGAACATCAAAGATATAAAACAGATTATATAGTTTATGAGAAAAGAACAGAAGATATTACACAGGATGAATGAACTGGTGAGGGTCTTGAATCCTACACATCAAGAGATAGACGAGGAGAGACAACATGTCTGCAGCATTGATGACTATTTATCCACTGTCTTGAGGACACAGTACGTATGTCTGCAGAAATACATGCTGGTCACAAGACACTTCTTATGGACAATGTGGGTAGTGCATAACTTGGGACAAACCATTTCTAGTTTTGAAGAATTAATAAATAATTACTTGAGGGTTGTGGATGAGTTCCATAGAGAGAAAGCATCCCTGGAGTTAGGCAGGTTAACTGAGGAATTATTTCCTCCCAAGCAACTTCAAAGCTTGCTGAACAAAGTTTCCTTGAATGCCTTAGAGGCCCATAACTCCACTTCAACGGTATTATGAGCATGAATGAGTCACGCCTATTTGCGATTTGGACATGCTGATTTACTGCATTAGGATTCTGTTAGTGAAGGAAGCTACCTTTTGGCAGTATAACTTCATAGCTGGCCCTAACCCTACAATACGCCGGGACTAGCAGTACAGTTGCTAGTGAAGCATAGGGACATAGGTATAAACCCTGAGAATGGTGAGATTTTCAATCCAAAGAATTGTATGGGATGGAAACCAATGGTGTGCAGGACCGGGCCCATATACAAACGTGAGGTTTGGTCTGGTACATGGGCAATTCTGTCAGGCACACAGGTGCTTAGGCATACATGCAAAGTTTTTCTTAGTAAGTCTAGTGGTTTGATTAAGGCGAGACACTGAGATTTACTTAAGGGAATATGTCCTAGTGACTGCGGGTGAAACGATAGTTACTAGATACCTTGCAGAATCAGAACAGTACACTGGTTTATGGCCAGGAACTTACTTGGTAAGCATGCAAGACCAAGGTAGTATGAGTGGATGGGGATGGTCCTTGCCTGGTATGACCTGAGATACGATATTTGCCTTGACACTATGGGGTATAGGTACATATATATCTATGTAAAATGGGGACCCCGTATTAAAGCTGCTGTAAAAGGGTTCAAGTGGGAACCTGTAGCAGTAAGAGAAGACAGGATACAGTCTGAGAGTAACAAGGATGAAAACGCTAATCCTTTTTCATCCTTCTCAAAAAGACCATCTGTAATGGCATGAGAAGAAAAATTGATAATACATGAGCCTTAATAGGTATAAAACAGGTTCACCAAGGTTTAATAAATGCGAATGGACACATCAACATCTTATAGAGGGCCTCCTGCATATACATAAAGGGCAGAAAATAAAAATAAAAAAGATTCAAAACACAAGGTTTTAGCTTTCAAATTTAGAATTAACGTGCAAAATTGTTTACAGGAATGTGTGGAAAAGCCCACACAAGTATCATTATTATCAATGGATGGGAAAACCCAGGTGTAGGGGTATGAAGTTGTATATAAGAGAGCTCAGTTACAGCATTCCTCAGACTTCTGAGTCAACCGACTGAAAGTATGTACTATCTGCTAATAAACAGATGAAAAGGATAAAACAGACTTCTTCATTTTTCACAAACTTGGATACCAAACGCCAAGCTGGACCAATAAGGAGAAGGTCATGTGCATAGGACCACTCTATTGACAAAGTTAGATGCGTTCTGCACACCTGAAAAGAAACAAGTGGCACCTTTACACCATATGGCGCACATTAACCAATTCATCATGATTTAGCTCTCTATTTTAAGTAAATGAAGCACTGTAAGTATACAAATTGATATAAATAAGCAAATTAATAAGCAACACATTAAGAAACATGGTGAATTCTGCATTAACAGACCTTTTGGTATAAGGATAACTAATGATAAGCAAGGAAATTAGATATTTACATTGCCCAGGTTATAATGGCAAAATACACTCCAGGGCAATGCCATGACCTCACTAATCATCATGGCTGTCCACTTTTTTAAATATGAGAATTTGCGTAAATACAGGTATAAATATTCTGCACTCAAAGTAAAATTATTTGACATACTTGTCACCAACGTAAACATGTAAGAGAAGGGGAAAAATATAAACTATGATGGTAATCACTGGACTGGTAAGTCTAATTTAGGCAGGAACCTTATATTAATTCTCTATTACTCTAGGGGGCAAGTTAAATTTTCGAAGTTGCTAATACATGTGCATAATAACATCATAATATGGAAAGTGTATAGTATAGACATCTGTTGCAATGAAAAGGGTAGAAACAAATAGCACACTTATAATACACATGCACCAATACAAAATAAATTCTGTTGTAACATAAAAAGCATGTCAACAGAGGTAAAAATGAACTTTTTAACACCCACATGGGCTGGTTACACACATAAGACACTCAACTTCTTCCATATCCTCAAAGCTATTCTAGAGGTTCCATTCCAAGTTCAATTCATGAGTTTGTGTAATGAGCAACTCCCATGGCATGCAAACGAAAGTTAAGAATTTTCAATTTATGCTAAATTCACTGAATTCCCCCACCTCCACAATATACATCACCCACCCACCCACCCACACACACACCACCACCACAACATGTGCAAGCTGGTGTTACTTGCCTCCATGTTGTAATGCAACCACTTTGCATGCATAATAAGCTTGCACTTTTAGAATCTAGGCAATGAAGTGGTCCCAATGGAATACCACAAGGTTCACATCTATACTGGGAAGAAGCACTGTGCCTGGGGTGATCTAAGCCAGCCCTTGATCTTAAGAAACCAAACAATCTCTGGGTAGAAGCCTGTAATAGGGTATTCCCATTACAAATACATGTAGTGCTGTCCAGAGTGAATGCATTTCCTTGACCAAACAAAGCAAAAACAGTCTTCCAGTCCACAATGACTGTTTTCACAAATGTATGGGTTTCATACTGGAATAAATACAACGTACTGGTTTGTGTCAATTAGGGCATTCACACATACTGCTCTCCATTGAAGCATTCTTTTTAGGAATGGGGATTTGGTGCAGTTGGCATGTGCATGCCCCATTTTCGGCCAGGTGATTGGTGCCACAGGTTGCTGTTTTGAGACCCAGCAGTTCTGTAGTCACAAACATTTACATCGTTGTACTGAGTTTTGAATGTATATATCTTCAGGTTTCCTCTGATGCAGGTGGACTTACAACTGTACAATACCCGATCTGAGACAACTCGGAACACAGTACTTCATTTGTATCAAAATATTTACAATGAGCTTGACCATCTTGATTATGGCATTCACGCATGCTGGCCTCCATTGAACCATTCTTTTAGGAATGTGGATTTGGTGCAGTTGGTATGCATATTTCCCATTTTCGGCCTGGTGATTGCTGCCCAAGGTTGCTGGTTTGAGACCAGGCAGTTCAGTGGTCACAAAACATATAATATATGTCCCCTCTGGATTATAATTTCGTTATTGGAAATTAAAAGCTACAAAGAAGGATATGAGCTAATTCCCTAGTCCACAGATTTATCATTTTACAATCTTGCAAGAAGCAAGCTGACGATATATTTAACCCCACTATGCAAAGCTGAATAAATTTAATACCTATGTTTTTTAATGTATTTATCTATTCATATTCTGATTATTCAGCTAACACATGTACTTAGTTTCAACATTGTGTTCTTTCTCTCTTTATGTGCTGTTAAGATTCGATATTTTAACATTGTTCCTGCAAACATTGTTTTTGAAGTCTTTTTATTTGTGTAATTTGTATTCAGCATCCATCTATTATTTGCAAAAAGGACCGTCGTGGGCAATCCTGATACCAAACTTTATGTATCTCCTTCATTTACATCTTGTATCCTTCATGTGTATCATGCTGAATAAATCAAGCAATTGAAAAAAAAACTTTATCCTCCTTCAACTTCATGGTACACCCGAGGGAAACAAATCTTGGGGACATAAAATGTGTACGTTGATATAATGAATCGATGAAATGGAATTATCATCAACTGACACTTGTCACCAGGGGTCCAAGCCATGGAAGTGCTTGACTGAGGTCGGCCCAGTGTTATTCCAATGCACTGGCATAATGGTCATAGAAGAGGGATGGTTTTGCCGCAACTTAAGGCAAAGGGGCAAGACAATGTACCTCAGTCGAGGTCCACTGGAGGTTCATGTGTCAGAACCTCATGTGAAAATTCCGCTTTTTGTAAAAATGCCCTGATATGTAAAAAAAATTTTAAAAAATAATAACAAAAATAAAAATAAAAAACAAACAAAAAAGTGGTTGTGTATGTAAAAATCAATGCTATATGTAAAAATGTTTGTCACAATTAGAAAAAAAAACTTTTGGTGAATATTATGTTTTGAGATCATGGAATGGCCAGGTCTTGCACCAGCAACCTTCGGCACCTATCTTATAGCTAACTTAAGATAAAGGGGCCAGACACAGTACCTCGACATGTAACAAAATTGCTGACCACAAATGTAAAAGCTGCTGGTTATGTATGTCAAAAATTAGCTAACCACAAATGTAACAAGAGGACTGTGACAGTCCTGTCCCCAGCTGACCCTACATGCACAGGCTGAAGTGGTCCTGTGTACAATGATATCAAGGTCGCCTCTGCTTCAGACCATGATCACTATTGGTAGCATGTACATATCCCCTTGCCAATCGTTAAAAAAAAAAAGTAAAATCGCCACCACCTGTTGAGGTCTAGGGGTCCACACAAGTGTCCCTATGCAATTTGAAGCAATCAGCAGGACAGTTTCTAAGATGATTTTTCATATTTTGCCAAAAAATCAACAACATTGTTTAAAAATCCAAAATTTCGGAGCAAAAGTCGATTGTTGAAGACGGACAAAGGACCATAAGATAAGTTCAGCTACTGACAAGTCAGCTAAACTAACAAAAAAACTTTTTATAAGGCCAAAAATCACTGGACCATAACCATTTGCACAAACTATGTAGAGATCTACCCAAGGTATATTGCCACCAAGTTTGGAGTAAATCTGGCTAGTGGTTTTGGAGTTGAAAAAAAGTTGAAAATGTGAATTGTGTACGACGAAGGATGCCTAACCACCACATAAGCAAAGCTGACTGACAAGTCGTCAGCTGAGGTAAAAAGTGGAAAACGCTATATGTAAAAAGTTTGGAGCATAAATTCTAGTATTTAAATCGATGCAAATTACGGGAATGTACAAATTTAAGTGTTGAATATCTTCAAAAGTATTATAGATATTATAGAAGCTTGACGAGGGTACTTCCACTGTAGTCGTAGGTATGGAGGTGCGACAGGAATGACCCCCTGTTTTCCACTCCATGTAAGGTTTTCACCCCCACTTCCTAATCGAAGGTTTGAATATTGGCCACAATGTTTTTCAAAATCAAGAAAATAAGCCAGACAGGTGTATTTTCTTGCTTTAGATATATGTTTCCAAACAAGAACTCTAGTAATTTTTCTTACTATTATTATTCCAAAAACCACCAAACTTGCCAAGATGACTTACCTGCCACTGAAATTGTGCATATTGTTTGGAATAATCATGATATTTAAAATTACGCAAATTAATTAAAATTTTAAAAGCTCCATTTCTTCCAAACTATTGCAGGTAGACACGAAAATTCAATAAACATATATAAGTTTGTGACACCGGCCAATGTAATGGAGAGTGTATGAAAGTTGTAGAATCTTAAAAATTATCCTAATTAGGGCCTTAAAAAATCATGATTTGAATATCTCCACAACTATAGTACAAGGAGATGCAATTCCAACTTCAATTTATAGGTTTGTAGCAAAGCCGCATCCAATGAACCATGAATCAAAGTAGTAGGATTTTAGTTATGGAAATCAGGTGAATATGTAAAATTTAAATCTTGAATAGCTTCAAAGCTATTATAGATAGAGGTGCCATTCCAACGTCAATGGGTTTTGACACAGCTCTACCCAATGAACCATGATACAAAAATATAGAATTTTATAATTTTGCAAATTAGGTGAAAACACAAAATTTAAATGTTGAGTAAATTCAAAAACATTATGGATAGAAGTGCTATTCAAACTTCAATTAATATGTTTGTGACATAGTTGCACCAAGTGACCCATGAACCTAAGTTGTACAATTTTAATTTCTGCAAATAAAATGATTTCACAAAATTTAAATCCTGAATAACTTGAATAATTTCAAAACTATTACACATCGAGGCATTCAATTTGAACTTCAATTTATAGGGATGTGACATAGCCGCATCCAATGAACCATAAACCAAAGAAGTAGGCTTTTAAATTAAGCAAATACATAAAATTAATCTTGAATAGCTTCAAAATTATTGTAGATAGTGGGGTCATCTAACCTTCAGTTTACACGTTTGTGACATGGCCACATCCAATGAGCCTAGAACCAAACAAAACAAAAGAAAGAAAGAGAGAGAAAGAGAGTGAGACAGAGAGAGAGAGAGAGAGAGAGAGAGAGAAAGAAAGAAAGAAAGAAAGAAAGAAAGAAAGAAAGAAAGAAAGAAAGAAAGAAAGAAAGAAAGAAAGAAAGGAATTTTTTCCTGTCGTGAGTCTTAATTATTAGTTGTTGTCGAAAAAGATAATCACAACCTATGGAGCTACATTACCTTGATCGTAAGGTGCAACTAATCAGCTTCATTAGCTAACTGATTAAAAAATAATTTGCTTATTTAAACATTCACAAATAATTGACTTACTGTGTCGGAGTGACACATTGTCTGGTTTTGAAGCGAATGCCCGTGCCGCAGGTTCTGCTGCAAGCAGACCAGGAACTCCAGTGTCCCCACATAGCCTCTGCCACAGGCTTGCCTGTATTCTGAAAACATCCACAGAGGGCAGAAATTTATCAGAAGTAATTCAAGTTGAAAGAGACACATGAAATTACCCCCAAAACATCATAGATTTCAATCAGTACTATAGACTGCTTCATTTGGAACTTGGCATTAAAGACATCCTGGCACGCCATAACAAAATACGCCCCCTTAGCTACAACCAGGCATAATATTGTAATGACAGAATTCTTATAAATCATCAGCATAATGCATCATCAAATATTTGACACCACATCATCATCATCATCATCATCATCATCATCATCATCATCATCATCATCATCATCATCATCATCATATTTTTTTATTTATTATTATTTATTTATTTATTTTTATTTTATTTATTTATTATTTATTTATTTTATTTCATTTTTTTTGGGGGGGGGGGGAAGAGACTAACACAAGTTGCTTCCCATAACTTCACGTCAATATAGCAATACAGGGAACCATTGTTCAGTTAATTTTGAGAGCAAAGCCGACATACAAATGTCACGGAATTGTTTTCTTCCTTAGCTCTGAACGATGAAAATCATTGCAAAACATAGAATCCCATGAGTATGTTGAAGGTGCTGTCAATGAAATGTCTTTTCTTTAGCTCTGCTGTTTTGTAAGTCAGCAGGGCTTATAAAGTGTGATCTTCTACCAATATTACGAAGGAGATAATGATGCAATAGTTTTTCTATTTTTAACGTAGTTTTAAATTTATTTTTGAAAAAAAAATGTTTTTTTTCTTTGCTTCCCAAGAACTACTCGGCCAATTGCTTTGATATTACATGTTGAGTCACCTGGGATCACCTAGCTAATATTTTGGCCAACAGCTGGTGCCTCGATTTTGCCTAATTAATGGTTTTTTCCGTGTTAAGGCTACTGTCAACTTCACCAGAACAGCTGGACAAAATTGCATGAAAATATATCAAAATATAATCTGACTACAGGTGATTAAAGTGATGTGGCCGTGTTGATTTTTAACGGAGCTATGGGATATCGAACTTTGGGAGCATGTGTTAGTGAGTGCTGCTGTCGTACATGCAATATTGTCAAATAAGTTTGAAAGGAATGCTTTGATTTATACAAAGATGTTCCCAAGGTGGGCCATTGCCAACTTTGTGAAAGAAATGATGATGCAATAATTCATATTTTTTATTTTCATGAATTACATGTTTTCTACTTTAAAAAAAAATTCATTGTGGGGGGGGGGGAGGCACAGCAAAGAATCAAAGTACCTTTTCTCAGGAATTATTTGACATGATACTTTTATATTGCATGCAGGGTGACTTGACTTCACGTAGTTCACATTTTTCTTTCCCCTATTTTTGCAATAAAATTTTTGTCTAGCGGCTATTATCGAGTTCTTTTGCAGAACGATGGACTCATTAAATATGATGCAAGTTCGCAAGCATGATGGGATCAATAATATTAAGTCTCGACAAAATGGAATATCAAATTTGGAACCATGTGTCGGTAAATAGTACTGTAACAGCAGTGCAGTGCATGTGTTGCAATACAGTTAGAACTCTTGTAATGAATACTCCGCTCTTGCACACAGATGTCCTGCAGGTGGACCTTCACCAAAATTGTGAATGGTTGATGATTAAATAATTGTGCATGCTCTGACAGGGTGTGCCTATGTTATGTACAGTAGAATTCACGCTTTTTTATCATTCAACAAATCTGAAATATTAGCTTCTTACTTGGTATAATGGTGGGTCTTAGGCACATGGTTACTATTATACAATAATGGGAAAGTACCTGTGGCGTTTCTTTTGGTGTTGTCAAATTTGACCTTGAAACGTCAAACTGACATGTTGGTTTATATAGAGTGGCAGCCAAGACCATTTTCTCATGTGAAAGATAGCAAAAGATTTGATATCAAGGTTAGTAAGATTGACCCATAGATTTAAAATTTAGCATTGCTGCCGGGGCAGAAGTGGGGCTTTAACAATTAAATATCCCAAATGTGGGGATGGGGGGGGGGGTTAAAAATGACATATATTCATGCACACAGAGGCAAAGCTGGAAATAGTCCCAACTCATCTGTAGGGTTCCCCGACCATAAAATGAACAACGACAGCAATTTTGTGTGGGGGCTATGACCTGGACAGCAAGCCCCATCCCCGGGGGAAAGGAACCTTTTTGCATGTCAAAGGAGACAAGGCCGGAAATGGTCTCCAATTGTCTGCATGGGTCCTAAGAACACCAAATGCACAATGGCATCAAATCTTTATGGGGCTTTGCCCTCCGACAGCAACCCTCCGCTATCCTGGGGGTAAAAGTAGCATTTATACATGCATACATCGGCAAGGCTGACAATAGTCTCAAAACATCGGAAGAAGTCCCCCGGACAATAAAATGAACAATGAGAGTTATCCTGCATGGGGCTTTGCCCCTGACAGCAGGCCCAAGCCAGGGGAATAGGGACATAAATTTAATCATGCGAAAATTAACAAGAAGGCCGGAAAGGGTCTCAACTATTGGAAGAAATCCCCTGAGCATCAACAAATGATGACAGCAATTTTGAGTTGAGGTTTGTCCACGACAGCAACCATGCTACTCAATGGACACAATTTACATTAATAATATTTGGTAATATGTAAACACGGCAAGGCTGAAAATAGCCAAAGAAATCCCCATTCACCAGCTCAGGCTCTGCATAATAATAGAAGTAGTAAGCTTAAACAAAGGCAAATGTTGAAGGTACTCGTAAATATAGAAGTAGCTTTATTGACATGTAAACTCCTTTCATTCATGTTTACCTACATGTGCTGCTCCATGAGTTTCAATAGTGTTCATTTTGAACACAGACACGATATATGCCATATATACACATGATCACAACAGTGATCGTAATAAGAAGAGACTTTTTTGCCATGGACGGATGTCTTTGCTGACTTGTACAATGCATTATTGGAGTGCACACAGAGGTAATCATTGCAATTCATAGATCACCAAGCATGGCACTGCAACAGATCTTTGCAAAATAAAGATACATTTATAGTGCAGAGAATTATTACACATAAAAGAGTATCGCATTGACTATGACTGCTCTAATACTGTAAGTGTATACCACTGGATATCAAGCCTATTGGGAAAGTAAAAATCCCTCAGCTTTCCTGGACATTTTCTTGAAAAAATATCAAAAGAGGTACTGCAGCCCTATACAGATCTGAAAATTTTTTACATATGGCACTTATGTAAACACTAAAAAGATACAAGGCCATGACTTAACTCCACGTTAGTTCACGGAAGACTATTTACATTCAGTGTCACACTTGAATTTCCTGTGCAACCGTTCTCTCTTATTTATTTTCTTTGTTTTTGTGCAGATCCATAATGTATAATTGTTAGAAAAAGGATTTTCATCGTCGCCAGACATCCAGGGTAACTTCAAACTCGGTGCAAAACAAAACCAAAACAAAACAAAAAAACCCAGCGAGAACTAAATGAGGTTATATAATAGTTATGGTGTAAACATTTTAGGTATAACTAGGCTTGGCAAATTTCAATAAATATTAAACAAGTCTACATACTAGTTGCAAATTTACCTAAATGTTTATCCTGACCCCTGATATATATATGATTAAATTTGTTTGGTAGGTACAGTAGCAGACATCAGGATACTGCAAAGTACCACCTTTTGGATGGTGGAAAGGTAGTAAGGTTTTTTTATTGATATAAACATCAATTACATCATGCACAAAATAGTATTGAGTGTTCACCAGTACGTATGGACTGATGATCATAACTTTGATCTTAATGAAATCATAAAAATATTTCTTCTTTGCAATGGATAGATGCTTTGCTGACATTGGTTAAGTAACTTATAAGCTACACAACACTTGCTTGAATCACACAAAAGGCATTCATATTCAGCTCACATTTACCGCCAATTATAACAAGCTTGTGCTTCATACATTGTCACATATACACACCTGTAATGTAGAGAAATAATGCATGGGTATATTTTTGACTACGAATGCTGCGACACTGTAAGTTAAAGAACATAGCAAATTCAACTTTAAGTAACAACATACTATCATTGCATATTATTTTTAAGAGAACAAGTCAAATGTTAAAGCACACCAATATTGCACATCAATGAAGGAAGAGCAAGTCGAACGTTATAGCAAGCTACCATCCCACATAATTATAGGAAGAACAAGTCAAATGAAATGTCAACAATAAACACTAAATTTAAACACTTGTTGGCTTTTAATGCATCCAAATCTTAATCACAACACCTGATGTAAATTGATTATGCAAACTAGGCACTTTGGAAATTGAAGTTACATCTGACAACAGACACCAAAATCAAGTAACAGCAAATTGTTCAAACTATCACAGCACCTGAAAATTAAGTATTCGCACAGTGTTACTATTCTGATAATTAATACATATAATACAGATGTAAATTGATTAAGGTATTTTAAGTAGCTGATATGAAAATGATGGTCTTTTTCCGTTCACCTGCTTACAATGGAAGACCTACATAATTGTCACATTTAGTCATTCTGAGCTATAGAGGATTCTTGCCCATGCATACGTTATCTCACCACTTTCGGATATTCAGTTCCCCATAGTACGTACATTTGTGTAAAAAAAATCATATACAATAAATGGCACTTCTGAATCATTTGGTAAATATGTCTGGCTGTTAAGTCCCTGGAAATATTTCAATATTGAAGAAATGCTCTTGGATTAAAATTTGGGAGTGTGCTTTTATTAGGGTATGCACTACCATTAGGACGAATACATTTGGGTTTGCAAATATAGACACAACTAGAAAAAAAGATTTGCTTCAAAGCAAATCTGTCTGTGTGCCTTCAAAAGTTGTAAATATTAAATGCTACAACTTTTATCCTTTGGTACTTCACATTACATTAAGCTTGTGGGTGGATGCAAATTTCAAAGTCCAAACGACCTTGACCTTTGACCCTTGACCTTTACAGGTCACATGTAAATTGCCCAGTGTTACAATACCCACAATTTAAGTCCAACATGAACAAATTCGGATGAAATTGACCAATTTATGGCAAGATGAAACTTTCAAAGGACCAAATGACCTTGACCTTTGGCCCTTTGAGATTACACGTTCTTGTAAAAATGTGTAGTGTTGCAATACCTACAATTTGAGTCCAACATGACAAGAAATAGATGGAAATTGGGCAAGTTATGACCGGATGAAACTTTCAAAGGTGCAATTGACCCTGACCTTTGACCTTTAGAGGTCATAAGTAAATTTCAAAAATGTGCAGTGTTACAAAAGCTACAATTTGAGCCCACCATGATGAAAAGTGGACAAAAATTGACCAAGTTATGGCTAGAAGAAAGCCACTATCGAAAGTGGCCTTTGACCTTGAGATGACCTCCACTTGAAGTGAACCTTGACCTCAAAAATGAGATTTTGGCCTAAAATTGACCTTTGACCTTAACAGGACCTTGAAATTTGACATGACCTTTACCATGCTATGATCGAACTCCTATACACTCGGAACCACATCTTCTATAGTATATAAGATATTGAAGATTTAAAACTTTAATTAGCCCTCATTTGCACAATTTTGAAAAGCATGACCTCTCATTATTAAAAGGGGATACTTCATTTATAGACGTATAATTGTGCCAAGTTTGGAGTTTCTACGTATAATACTTTTCAAATGAAATGTCGTACAAGCTTGTCTGTAAAGAAAGAAAGAAAGAAAGAATTCCTAAAAAACAGTATGTCCGTGCTGGCACACAGACATAAGTATATACATATAGATATTGATGTGGATATATACGTTTATATATGGACCTATATTTGAAAAGACATTGGTGGACAGAAAGGTAAGATTATATATACGAAAGTGTGTCCACTGCACTGACTACAGGTAGCAGTTATAAGCACAATAGACAGTACAGTAAGCCAACCACATGGCTATAATCATCCATAAGCACTTGGATCTAATCACTGAAAACAATGTCTATAGTGGACTGATTGTCATTTTATTGGACACAGCTTGGTATTTATACTAGCCAAATATTCTGGACCATTTAGATACCTTCAACTAATAACATACATTAAGAGCCTAAAATTTTATTCCATGCATATGCTTTGATTGAGTGTGACAGTTTTATTATTAGAAATGGGTAGAAATACATGTTTGTTTTAAACATTTTGGTGTGATGTACATATAATTTGTGCTTATTCAAAAGACACAGGCAGACAAAGCTAATAAAAACAAAAGAGCTACTCACCACAGTGTGGATATACTTTCCTTGGGGTAGCAGACATGTGGTGGTTGCAACATGGAATCACCAGAGCACGCCTTTCTTGCTAAACAAGGACTATAGTCTACGGTGTCGTGGGAGTGGTGGAAAATATCACAGGTGAAATTCATGGCAAATATTTATTATTCAAACTCTACCCTTATAAAATCGTGATATTTTATGTCAAAATTATTGGCATATATTTTATTCTGGGGAAGCAGAAAATAACCATTTCTAAAAATACATTGGGGTCCGGGTAGTATAAATGCCTTCCTAATAATCCTGTGGCACTCCACTTATTTGCCGTGGTCCTGTATCATAGCTGATACAGGAGGCCAGAAAAAAACACACTTTCCCTCTTACCCTATCCCCGCCACTAAAGCTCAGGCATTTCCTATGCCCTGTGCACACAGTCATTGCAGCCCTCGCAGGGGCTACCACCTTACCCTTTACTTCTCCTGTTATTCTTATTAATTCTGTTTTGTTCTCATTCTAATATATTCCATTTCATTTCTCTCACCACCCTTCCAGGATGTCCTATACAGTTCTGACCCCTTTATTTCCACCTGCTAACACCCTGTCAAACGTAAAATCCATGCCACAATTCTTCTAAGCACCGCACCTCCTTTAAGCCCTTACAGTTACGATCTTCATTCTGCCATTTCCTAAGCATATTCTCCTTAATCTCCGTATATGCATCACACCATACCAACCAAGGGTCTACCGTCACATCTGCTTCCTGGGAACAAACTCGACACTTACCATTGCTACCTGCAGTCAACTTCTGTTTTCTCTTCTCTAAATTGATAACTCCTGCTCTACTCTGGAAAAAAAAGTTTGGATTCCTTCTCTCCATCTCAGCATGTACTTTTCATTGGTTTCTCTAAAACCTTATATGCACTTAGCGTACTTTTTTCCCTCACTCCTTCTTCCATCCTTCGGTCACAACCTTCCCTATATATGTTTTCCAATCCTCAAACATATTGTAACCTTTCAATTTACATCTTTCTGTTAACATATCTATGTCTTTAACCCATCTTGTCTGTTCTGCAACAGCTTCATTATGTATTTTTCTGCACCACCTGCCCTTGCTTACTGATTGTAACTATCCCCAGTAGTTCAACTTGGCCTTGGCAATCCTGTCAGTTATGCTATTCCATCCTAACTCCCCTAAGAATGCTTCTGTTGCTGTACATGGTGGTGCTGCCAGAATCCATTTTTCCATTTCACTTTGTGTTTTCTCGGTGAATACCCTGTTAAAATGTTTATCGCTGTTGCTTTTAGCATTCCTTTAGAATGCTTCATCTTCTGCTTTATCTTTTCAACACGGTACCTGAACATACCTTTACCTGTTACTTTTATCTTCACCCCCAGGATACTCATTTTCATCTACCTCTCCAATTTCAATCAGATGTTCTGTCCCTTCTGGAATTTGGAATTTCTGAAGCCGCCATTTTCTTAATTATCCTTGGATAGGGCTTTCACTATTTCCATAAAGTTGCCTCCAAATCCTAACCCACTAAGCTTTCCCATAGAGCATCTCTCCATATCTTATCATATGCTTTTCTCACATCTGAAAAACCCATGAAAACTTTTCTCACTTTAATCTTGCCAATGCCAAAACCTGAGTGAGTGTAAATATGTGATCACTACCCATGTCCCTTAAGTAGACATCACTGTTTGCAACTTAAAATCTAGATACTTGGCATAAATTCATAAAGGAGAACTGATAGGATCCAGCCATAACAGTTTGCCTCACATTGAATCACTTTTTTTCGTATGTTTGCCAGGACAAGTTATAATGGGAGTATATAGGAAAATCGATTTCAGTGTGCAACCTGGTTTGACATGAGATAAAGTATAGCTCCAATTAAAAGGATTTTCCGGTCAATGATCCATGACAGGTGCAATTTCACAGAGACGTGTCGATAGCGAAATGGCGTTCGCCTAACGAAGTATCATTTTTGTACTGATTCCTCAATTTGTATATGATACCTTATGTACACGGGCTGTTATCAACTGTGGTGCATTGTTTAATAAAGGAAAAGTGGCAGAATATATAGGGTCTACACTGATAAATTCAAAATGTTTGCATGGGAAAGGCTTCCGTTTATCATTGGGGTCGAAGTATTAAGTGCACTGACAGAATGAAGTATGCGCTCAGCAATGGAAGTTAAGAAAAACGTGGCTGTCAAGGATCCAAGGTAGATGATGTTTCCCATTTTCATATAAAATTTTAAAATAAATACGCATAATTTTCCATTGGTCACTTGTCGCTTTGGAAGTTCATTGTTCACAATTATATGTTCCTGATACAGTCTGCTCCACGATCTTCCTATTCTAAATTCTGATATCGGAATATAACTCATTGTCATAGTGGAGTAAGAGTGTGTTGATACTGCTCCAGATTCATAAATATCACAAAAACGATGTAGGCCTACTTTGTTCTTTTGCTGTAAACTTAGCTGACTGACAAGTCAGGAGAAGTAAAAAGTGATAGGACTACCAGGTCTCTTTTTATTTTCGGCAGAAGTAATAAAATTTGTGTTTTGGGTGGTTAGGCCTATAAATTTTGGAAACACTATACTCTATAGTTAATGTAGAATATTTCAAAGGTTGAGACGACCAGTTTAAAACCACCAGTTGCCTTTCATGGGTGACTGCCTGTCTCAAGTCAGGAGTGAAATTTGTTTCTTCACATTGGTATTGGAAGATTAATGTTGATGCATTGGCAACTCTAAAATCTCTTTGCTGTCATCGTTGGGTTTTGAATTTGTGAACATGGATCATGTTTTCTGTACTATTCATGCTGCTTGCTATGGGCACAACGGTTTTGTCCAGGCAGAACAAATGTATACATACATACATACATACATACATACATACATACATAATGCCTATGATTTGATTTGTCTGTGTGTGAAAAGAGACAATGTTTACTAAATATTCTTTTTTTCTTTTTCATACACTTGCGCCATACATTTCTGTCGTCGATAGACGATGTAAACTTTGTTCTGCTCACTTTCTACAGGTAAAGGTGAAAAAATAGAGGGCTTTACATATATACATATATATATATATATATATATATATATATATATATATATATATATATATATATATATATATATATATATATATATATATGTATGTATATATATATATCGAAATATCACAGGATAGTATTTCAGCAACTTGAAGATCATAAACAATCTCTGTGAAATACCTGGAACATGCGTTTGGTACATAGATCAATTAGATGTAATTATGAACATATGCAGAATGAGCAATGAAGTAATTCTGATTGATAGACCATATCATCTGGTCAGAGAACACAGATATTTTGATCTTGGGTCCTTGCGTTGGCCAAGAACGCAAGAAAGTGTGTTCTTCCGTACTGCCAAGAATAGTAACGCAACCTAAATCTCAAGAAGAAGTAAAAATAGCCATGATACGGTTGCGTCACAAGAGGCAACCAGTTCCTAGGATCCCCAATGCATTTATTATATAGTTTGGTAATACTACTTAGCACCTGTTTTTGGTTGTTTGTATTATTTCACAAGTCTTACATAATCAATTTAAAATGTGACTTGGTATTTGAGGACATACAATTAAAAAAGCAGTATAATTAACTGCTTTCATCACGATCCATATCTGCAGCGTTGGCTCGTAGTCTGCCCACGTGGTGGTTTGTACCAGGTGAGTCACGGGTGACTTCTCGGTGAAACCCATTTTTCACAACCCACGTACTGACCATACGCGGGCCCAGCGAAAGGTGTCTATTACACAGGAGCACTCCTCGGGACTCCTCTTAATTTGTTTACCAGGTGACACTGCATTTTTTTTAGCTCAGCTGATAATTTAGCTGAGCTTTTAGGAGGGTGAGGCATCCGTCGTCCGTCTGTCGTCCGTCGTCCATCGCCGTCGTCCGTCGTCGTCGTCGTCCCTTTACAATTCACATTTTCGACTTCTCAAAAACCGTCAGCCAGATCCACTTCAAACTTGGTGGAGATGTGCCTTGAGTGGGTTTCTACCAAGTTTCTTCAAATGGTCACGGTCCAGTGATTTTTGGACTTTTCATGATTCTTTTGTTCATTTTTGGGGGAAATCGTAAAAAATCTTCTTCTCTGAAACCGCTCACCCAATTGATTTGATATTACACAGGAACACTCCCTGGGACTCTTAGTCTTTAATTTGTTCACCTGGTGGCGCTGCAATTTTTTTATAATTTTTAATGAATTTTTGTGTGTTATAGCTATTTTCGACTTCTTCTCCAGAACGGTCACTCAGATTAAGCTGAAACATGGTGCACATGTTCCTTGGAGAGGGATCAAACAAAGTTGTTCACTATGTGGGAATATACTGCGGATTCCTGATTTTTAACGATTTTTTTCAGTTGGGATACTTATCGGTCAATGCAGCTTTCCTATTGATCACTATGGAAGTTATTGGGCATTCTAATGCTAATTCACATTTTCGACTTCTTCTCCAAAACCTTCATCTAGATTTACTTCAAACTTGGTGGCAATGTACCTTGGGTAGGTTTCCACCAGTTCTGTTCAAATGGTCATGCTCCAGTGATTTTTGGAGTTTTAATGATTTTTTTTTTTTTTTTTTTTTTTTTTTTTTGTTCTTTTTGGGACAAATGTCAAAACATCTTCTCTGAAACCGCTGACCCAATTGCTTTGATGTCACGCAGGAAGACACTTAGGGACTCCTTGTTGTTAATTTCTTCACTAGGTGGCGCTGATTTTTTGTTTTTGTTTTTGTTTTTTTTTTGTTTTTTTTTTTTGTTTTTTTTTTTTTTTTTGTTTGTTTTTTTTTTTTTTTTTGTTTGAATTTTTGAATTTTTGAATTTTTGTGTGCTATAGCTATTTTGGACTTCTTCAGAACCGTCACTCAGATTAAGCTGAAACATGGTGGATATGTTCCTTATGGAAAGGCCAAAAAAAATGTTCACTATGTGGGAATGCTGCAGATTCCTGATTTTTAATGATTTTTTCAATTCGGACTCCTTTGCAGTAAATGCACCTTTTCTATTGATTACCATGTAAGTCAATGGGCATTCTAATGCTAATTTACATTTTCGACTTCTTCTCCAAAACCGTCATCCAGATTTACTTCAAACTTGGTGGGGGTGAACCTCGGGTGGGTGTCTACCAGGCTTGTTCCAATGGTCAGGTGCCTATGAAATTCGGAATTTTATGATTTTTTTTTCAAAAATCTTTACAAAGGTTTTAATAGGGAAGTTTAACATGGGAATTTCTTGTAATGGTTATAACTTAAATAATTTTGGCCAGCTTTGGGTGGATCTGTACCAAGTGTCACGGTCTATTGATTTTTTGGATTTTTTATGAATATTTTTGTTCTTTGTGGGGGCAAACCTTAAAAACTCTTCTCGTCTGAAACCGCTCACCCAATTACTTTGCTATCGTACACAGACACTCCGGGGGACAGCTAGTTCCCAATTTGTTCACCAGGTGGCGCTGCAATTTTTTAAAGGAATTTTTGGTATGGTTTTGCTATTTTTCACTTGTTTTCAAAACCGTCACTCAGATTAAGCTGAAATGTAATGGATATGTTCTTGTGGAAGGGTGAAACAAGTTGTTTACTTGGTTGCACTGTTTTTGATTCCTGATTTTTAAGGATTTTCAATTCGGGTACTTATCGTTCAATGCAGCTTTCCTATTGATTACTATGTAAGTGAATAGGCAGTCTAATGGTAATTCACAGGACAACTTACACGAAATTTATTGTTTACTTGATAACGTAATATCTGTTTTGAGTTAATACCGTGATGCTGCACATGTTAATTATTCTGTATGAGGGTCATGCCTTGACAGTACATGAATGACCTTGACCTCGTTTCTGGGGTCACAGTGCAACATACGTGAACTTTATTCTTCATTATAACTTGAGAACTACTTGAACCTTGATGTTGCACATGTTAGTGTTCTTCTATAAAGGTCAGAGTTACTCAGAACATGGGTGTCCTTGATCCTTTCCCAAGTTCATAGAGCTGCAAGTGTGATGAATGTCAAGATCAGCTGAGCATGGGCTGTACACACAGCCCTCTTGTTTCTAAATTTTTATGATGTTTTGTGTGTTATTGCTGTTTTCGACTTCTTCTCCAGAACCAGGTGGTTTTTTGACAGGCATCACAGCGCTGCCGAACAGATGCAACCGGAACTTTGCAAAAAATTAAAAGACCCTTTCTTCACTCTTCTCCAGGACCGCTTCATGGCTTGTTTTATTTCGATGCTTTGACTGCCCCTCATTTATTTTTATAATATTCATAAGCAATTTTGTTTTATAATGAATTAACTAAGAAAGGGTCTTAAGAAAGACTAGTTTGAATAGGATGTATTCATATTTAAATGCGGTCCTACTCTAACACCTATTGAACAAAAGAGGGAGCCACCTGCATCAGGGCAGATCCATGTATTTAGCATGGTCAAATGTACTTTCTCAATAAATTGAACAACACGAACGCAGAAAATCCTAAGAAAATGTATTAACTTATATTTGAAACATAAAGGATGCCTAAATTGATTGGAAATGGGTTATTTTTTTGGTCGAAAAGGTGTTATTTATGGATGTTTATGTAGTATATCATACAAATCTGCCCTGATCATGGTGGAAGCATGAGTCTGTTGCCCAGGCAACACAGGAAGTGAGCAGGGGCGCAGTTAAGTATGAACGTCTCCTATTAGAACCTTGATGTTGCACATGTTACTGTTTCGCTATGAAGATCACGCTTAGACAGTACATGAGTGATCTTGACCAATGTAGTTTGTGTTATTGTATTGTGACGACTTTCTGTGTATGATGAGTGCATCAACATTGACATTTTCAAGTTAAATAAAATTACACTACCACGGCGGTATTGCTGTTACTGAATTACATTATGGAATCAAAGCTGATGGTAGATATACAATGAGGGATTAAAAAAAACAAATAACAAAAGAGCTATGTAAACAGCTTGTCTTCAGCTGACCTTAACATTCAACCCAAATTAAGACCAACCCTGGTCATTGGGTACCCAGCTGAGCTTGTCTCCAGTTTTAAAGCCACTGGCGCATCTGACTTGTCAATCAGCTCAGCTCAGGTCAGCTCATAGGAATTGGCGGGATCCACTTCAAACTGGAATATACCTTGGGTAAGTCTCTATTACATTTGTTCAAATGGTAATGCTCCAGTGATTTTTTATTATTTTTATTTGTTTATTTATTAATTTGTTTGTTTGTTTGTTTTTGGTGATATTTTGTTCAGTTTTCGGGAAAAGGTGTTCTCCAAATTGCCTGCAAGATTGCTTCGAAATTGCATAGGAACACTTCTGGAGACCCATTGACCTTACTTTTATTCAACAGACGGCACATTGATTTTTTACTTCTGATTTTTAGCTCAGCTGGCCTGTCAGTCAGCTGAGCTTAAAGGATGGTCCGTCATCGTCTGTCCACATTTCACATTTTCTACTTCTTCTACTAAACCGTAGCCAGATTCAAGTTGATGAGAATGTGACATGGGTAGATCTCTACCAAGTATGTTCCGATGGTCATCATACAACAATTTTTAAAAATATTTTTTATGAATTTTTTGTTTATTTTTTGGCAGTCTTAGAAAACAAACCTTCTTGGAAACCACGTGGCCAATTGCTTCGAAATTGCAAAGCGACACTTCTGGGTACCCCTAGACCTTAATTTGTTCACCAGTTGCTGCTGCATTTTTTCTATTTTTTGGTGTGTTTTTCCTTTTTTCGACTTCTCTGGAACTGTCACTCAGATTACGCTGAAACTTGATGGGTATGTTCCTTGTGAAATGGTCAAACAAAGTAGTTCACTAGGTGGCAATGCTGTGGAGTTCTGATATTTCACAATTTCAAACATTCGGGTACTTTTCCGTAAAGGTACCTTACCTATTTTATACTCTTAATAAGTCCATAGGCATTCTGATGCTAATTCACATTTTCGACTTCTTCTCTGAAACTGTCTGCCAGATTCATTTCAAACTTGGTGGCAATGTACCTTGGGTGGGTCTCTACCAAGTTTGTTAAAATGCTCATGCTCCAGTTATTTTTTTATTTTAATGATTTTTTGTTCTTTTTCGGGGCCAATCTTACAAAATCTTCTCCAAAACCGCTCAACCAATTGCGTTGATATTACACAAGAACAAGGACCCCTGGTTGTTAATTTGTTCTTGATGCCTTATTTTTGACGTTTTTTTGTTTTTTTCAATTCAGCTGCTTGCTGGTTGATGCATGCATTCTATGGAGATTGCAATGGAAATTCACATTTTTGATGCTCGAAAACCATCAAGCCGATTCACTTGAAACTTAGTGGAGATGTACCTTGGGTGAGTATCGACCATGTTTGTTAAAATAGTCACGTTCTAGTGATTTTTGAAAATTTTTAATGAATTTTGTTGTTGATGTTTTGTCAAAATGTTAAACAAGAGGGCTGTGTGAACAGCCCGTGCCTCAGCTGATCTTGACATTCATCACACTTGCAACTCTATGAACTTGGGAAAGGATCAAGGACACCATGTTCTGAGTAAGTCTGACCTTTATAAAATAACACTTACATGTACAACATCAAAGTTCAAGTAGTTCTCAAGTTATAATGAAGAGTAAAATTCATGTATGTTGCACTGTGACCCCACA